>VZRO01008081.1:626-44280 GCA_013397915.1 Daphoenositta chrysoptera
TAACATTTCCCTTTGCTTTGCCCAGGGCTGTCTCGCTTACTCAGAACATCATTGCTGGAAGGAGGAATTCCAAGACTCCTCAAATATGTCCAAGCAATGCTTCCATGATCATCTTTGTTGTGTGTTACTGCCTGTGTTTATGTTAAAGGTCTGCCCCAGGCAAACCACGGGACTCAGACAGTGTTCGATGAGTCGTTCAAGCCTGTAACTTCTCTTATGGAAAAGGTCTTTTACAATTGCAAAATAGCATTGGGACACCAGCCAGGACTTAGGCAGGATACATTATCTCATGTTTGCATTTGTTTTTTCTCAAAACCGTCCATGACAGAAGATGGAGGAGATGTTATTTCAGTGACCAATCTCAGAAATCTGGAATGTAGTCATATAGGTGACTATGTCTCCTGATGTTCAACCACAAACAAAACTTCATTTAGAAGTGGATATCCGCCTTTACTCCCATCAGGAAAATAAGCCATGCATGAGTTATCATCAGTGTTGGATAGACCAATTTCCAACTGCATTTATACTCTGCCTCTCCAGCAGCTTAACAGAAAAGTTCAGCAAAGCAAAACCAAGCGACGTCCTGAGGGCACAGCTCATGCCTGAACTCTTGTGTGAATCTTGCAGCTGGAGAAGCAGGCTGAGGTCAAAAGGATAGAGAAACCTCCAATGTGCTTCCAGCTTGGCCACCAACCTGAATGTAACCTGATGCCTCCCCCTATTTCTGCTAGCCACATCTCTTCTACAGCACAGTTTTGGGGGCATTGAGGGTATTTTTTTTTTTTACATATATTTACAGTGAGTACTACAATGACTTTTTGGTGGGAATATGATAAATAAATGCATAACTGAAGCTTGCTGTGTTTTAACTAAATGTAAACAGAGAAAATTAATTAGGGGAGAGGGAAGATAATTTACATTAGAAGCTTTACATGAAAACGGCCATTCAGTGAGGATAGATCACACAGCAGAGAGGCCAAACATATCCACAATTCTTCAAGCAGGATTCATTCTGATTTAGACCCAACAGTAGCTAATGTCAGTTTGTACAGAAGGCTAATGTCAGGGCTGGTGACAACTACTACCTGCACAAGTAACTTGGAAGGGAAGAAATCCAGTTCTGGAGACCAAGCTGTCATAAAGGACCTCTTAAACCATCTTTTTTTAAGTGCAAACTCCTGGCTGTCACAGGCAGCATGTGACACGTATCAGGACTGGCATGGCCATGCTAAAATGGATCATAGAGGCATGGCCTGAGAGGCTGCAGGTTTAACTACTGCCTGGAATAAATGCTGACTGTAAACACCTCCTTAAAGCCAAGCAAAACCAAATGCATCAGTCAATCTTTGTGCCTCTGTTTCTCTGTCACAGAAGATGTTGAACCTCAGTGTATCCAAGCAGTGATTTTGGCAGAGTAACTCATGTTCCAATGGCCCTCTTTCGTAACTGCAATCACCAGTACAGTTTTTAACGACATTCAAATGGAGCTGATTTTTTTAACTTTGAAATGGTGTGAAGTAAAACACTCTGAGTTCTGGATGAGGTTTATGTTGCTACTCGGGTGAGAAATGTGACTTTCTGAGTTATTCAAACATGGGAATTAAACCTGCAAAGGCAATAAAACCTCTTGAATAATCACTGTTCAGCAAAAGCCTGCTGATTAATAGCCATCAAAGAATACAAAACCACAAAGTCATTGACTTCCATTAAAGTGATAGTGGATACTACAATTAGAAGATGTTTCAGAATAAGGGTGTTTGAATTTTTCAAGAAACATAATCATTAAAAAAAAAAACTTGAAACTTGGCTGCTCTGTGTGCACTTCTTTAAGACTTATATTTTACTACTAATTTTATTGTGTGGAGAAAAAAAGAAAAGGTGGAGAAAAGGCATTTCACAGCAGTAACTATGACAGAAAACATTATCTGGAGGCCAAAGAAAGTGTGCAACCATCTGTAAAATAGAATATGCCTTTAGAAGGCCCCAACTGCAGCTTATTTCAAATAAACGTTTCAGCAATGAACAGGAGATATAAAAGCTTAAACTATAAAAAGAAAGATAGCCATCATCTAGGAAAGGTAGCATGGTTTTGAGGGAAGATATTTTCAGAATCTGAATATTTTCAGTTTCTAATTTCCAAATCTGTCTAACAAACAGAAGATTTTAGCAGCTAGAAACCATTGCTCTGCTGGAAGGAGCAGCACAAGAACACTGTTTGGTAAATGGGTTTTTGAAACTTTTGAAACAGCAGGAGACTCAGTCCCAGCACAGCCAAACTATGGAGTAGAGCAGCGCAGGTCTGGTGGCAGCACATCCCAGAGCCTGCTAAACACGTCACAGTGCTGAGGCAAGTCTGGGGTCAAGCTGGGAAGTCAAGCTGGAAGATCAGAATCTTCATTACAGGGGTACATGGCAAGGCACAAGCATGGCTACAACAGCTCAGGGAAGGGCCAAGAAGGAATATCAGTGCTTTAAAAAGGTTCTAAGTGACGCTGGGGAGCCCAAAGGAGATTTCTTACAGCTTTCTCACAAAGCTGTCTCCTCAGCGGCCTCACCCACGGTTGCACCATGGCATTGTGTCAGAGTTGCTTTGACCATTGGCTGCCAAAGCCACGCGAGCAGAGTAGGGCTCTTTGCCCTCACTTATATACTGGTCAAAGTCTTCTGTCATATTCTCTTACATCTCCTTTTTCTGCACAGAGCTAGAGGATGACAGTGACACATCTGTCCCGAACATATCGTAGAACTTGACAGATTTTCTTAATGCACAGCATAAGAATTTGCCTCTCAACGTGATTGAAATTTGAAGGAGACACATCTGGAAGTCAAAAATGGTGGACACATACTACATTTAAGTGAAGGATATAGTATATTTATGAATCAAATACAGTGTTTCCAAAATACAAGTGGATGATGAATCTGCAAAATACTCTCCGTCACCAGTCAGAACATTGAAGTCAGCAGAGAGGGTTGTGAAGCAAAATAAGATTTGCTAAAGAGAAGAGACTTGATGCTAATTAACTAAAAATTACAACACCCCCAAAGGGAGTTATCCATTCTTATACCATTATGATGGGGACAGTCTCCACTAGCATGTCCTCTAGTATAATGACTGTATGGTTTTATATCAATAAAGTATCTATACAGGTACTAACTTCAGCTGCTTCTAAACCCCTAGTCTTTCATTTTGTCCTTCAGTAAAGGAAAAATGAAATCATGTTTAAGAGTGCCTTTCACTCTAAGCCACTTTACAAAAACTGATAAAAAGCTATATATAGTGATTACTTCACCAGCCTTTGAAATGCTGACATCTTTGAGGTGAGGTACAAAAAAGGTTTATAAATCAGAAAGCCAAGCCACATTGCCTTTTCAACATGTGAGCCATAACCTTTCCTCTTAAATGACAGTAGATGGGTACAGCTATTTTACATAGCTGTAAAAAAAAAATTGTATTTATATATCCTTCCAAATAATTTATTTGCATACAATGTCATTTGCCAAAAGTCAAGTGGAGCTGAGCAGGCTCTTCCTTGTTCCAGCCACCTTGTGAAGTGTTGGCAAAATCCTATCTGTTAGCAATGCATGGAAATAGCTAATCTTCAAATCTGGAATTCCTATCATTTTTGTGGACAGCAGAATCTGTCAGAAGACTGTTTTCTAAACTCGGCTTGATATAAAGTAAACTTTGATTCCACTTTTAATACTGCTTATTAGGCAAGCAGAAAACAAACATTTAATCCATCGTCTAGACTTCAAGGCATTGCACTGCACAGCCAAACATTTCTTTTCATGGCTTGATGCAGAAGCAATAGAATTTTAGCTACAGGAATCATCAAAATCATGAATGAAGACTCAGTTGAAGTAAAAAAAACCTACTTTGCTTAAATGTGATTGTAAGTTTAAATGTTGCAAGACCCACCTCATGCAGCAGAGAGCAGGGAGAACATTTTTTATGAGGCTCTGAAAATTCCCCTAAAACCATGGCTTCTGTACAGTGACCATACAGGCATCAGATATACACCCAGCCGAGCATTTGGCCTGAAGTTATTCTCTGAGTGGATATGTAAATTCACAAGAATGATGTTAGGTAGATCATGGTGTCACTTCATGTGCCAAGATCCATCAGAATAAGCAGGTGAGAATTTCTCAATTCCTCTTGAAACTGTTCTGTAAGAATCACATAAATATATTTTTGGGTTCTCAGAGATGACTTTTCTTGGGCAAAATACACAGGTCTTTAGGACAGATTCTCAAACATCTAAGATGTGAACTCCTGTATTTAAAACATTCCTCCAGGCTCCCTGTGTAAAAGAAAAATATGGAAATGAAAATAAATAGCTCCTTTCCAGGCAGTGAGTCATCTGATATTACCATAGATGTCTAAATAGAACATGTAAATCATGCCTCAGAAGTGTCTTTTTCTCTCCATGAACTATAAAAAGAGTCTAAACAACTGGCTCAGATGTAAATGTCTGCAGTGCAGATGATCAGAATGAGGTGAGGTATATCCACCACTGGAGCATGGGAAGATGCAGACAGTAAGACAACACGTCAAGCTCAGGGTCGAAGAGCACACACCACCAGTTCATGACCAGTGTCTCATTGTGCCTGTTCTGGTGGTACCTAATGATCCAGCATTAATGAGTCCTTCCTCTACCCTTCCTCTTCCCACAGTGAGCTGCTGACAAATATTCAAAACGGTCTTGAGAAGTCAATCAACTCTGTGTGAAGTATTTATAAGTGAAAAAGATTTAGAAAAAAACTGTATTTATTAAGAAGTTATATATTTAGAAGTAAACAATTCTGCTTTTTTTTTCCTAAAACTTAATTGGTACAAAATTAAGCAATCATTTTAATTAATTGCCTATTAAAAAAAGGAATGGTCAGGGTTCTGTTTTTTGCTGACCTTTACATGAACAATACATCAACATTACAACAACAATACAACAACATTACATTCATTTACATGAACAATACATGAACATTACATCAACAACAGTTGAGCTGCTGCTTAAGATTCACACATGATGATGTTTCACATCCATACGGTACTTTGTGGGGGAGTTCACAGTAACATTTCAGCTTGGATCATGAGCACACTTTTGAAGTAAACTTTCCAGTTGTCCCTTCTTATGAAGGGCTTTGGTTAATGTAACAGAGCAGTCTAAGGGCTCATGGACTGGATTCCTCTCAAGGAAAACCAGAAGCTGAAGTTGCACTCCAGGATGGCACCTAAACCATTACAATCACTGGCAGACCAAACTGAGGTGACCCACATGTGATGTGGACATCAACTCATCAGCACCAAATATTTTGCTCTTTAGAGCTGTGCTGGCCCATGTGACTTGTTCAGATAAATATAGCCCACGTCAGATTGAGGGTACAGTCTTGAAAACTGTCCCAGTATTCCCTTGAGGGCCAGAGCTGAAAGACTGCACTGAAGCTCTAAGAGAGTCAGACCTTGTAACTAATTAAAGGCTAGCATGATGCATGGCAAGTTTCACAGGGAAGTTTCACACTTCACTTAATAGTTACCAGCTGTAAATAATGACGGTTCTATCTCGTGTGTGTAAACAGAAGGTAGAACTTTTTTAATACACTGGAGCATCAGAAAACTTACGTGTAACAGTATTTGCTGTAGGTTCTGTGGAACTGAAACAACAAACCCCCTATCAGTGTTGTTGGGAGGAAGATTAAGTATATAGTGACACAACATTCAGCTAGTGTTCCGCTCTGCACCTGTGGTTTGGGAATTACATTCATTTGTCAATGATAAGGTGATCTTAATAAAACCCTTCATTGTTTAAACTTTAGGTAAAGTACAAAATAATGAATGGTAGTAGTTTTATCAAGAAAAACCAATTGTAATGTACAAAACAATGAATGGTAGTAGTTCTATCAAGAAAGACCAATTATAATGTACTCTTATGATAGTGGCATTTTCTTGTATTAAAAAAATAACCTAGGATATCTAAAAGCCACTTAGTCATGTCATTGGTATTAAGGTAATGACTTATTTTCCTGTGCTTCATTGCTTAACTCTGACCTGAAGATGGGTAACCACTAATGGTATAATTAGGTGAGTATTGTACCAGACACTGAGTAGAGATGCTTGTGCAGCAGAAGCATTTCCAATTCTTAAATGCTACTTCATTGGTCTTGTCGGACAATCTGGGAATCCCATAGAGATGTTTCAGTGTGAAATACAACTACGAGCGCAACTACACTTGTAAAACTTGACAAAAATGTTTTGTATTTATTAATATCTCTAGCTGCTTCTCACATATTACCTTATATTTCCCTCAATATTAACTCTCAATACCCTCAAAAGTGTTACTACAATAATGCGTGTGCCCATTGCCCAATAAAACAGGTAAAATGGAGGAAAAAGCTTTTGAACTCAAGTCAAAACCCTTTCCCTCAGCAGAAGAAATAATTCAAGTATCCAGCCTTGGATTGAGCTTTCAAGAGCTTTCAAGAAATAAAACATTCCTCTGGAAACATAGAATCTCTGTATTTCCACTGAGGATGATCTTGTTGGAATGTCCATAGCCTAAAACTTATTTGGCAGACTAACTTAGAAACACTTGAACATTTGAAGGAAGATGAAGTAAGTAATGAATGACATAAACATAAAATAAATAATTTAGGATAGGACAAAAAATATTTCTTCTTCATTTTTTTTTTTTACCCTAAATGCTGTTACATTGCTTTGTTACTGGTTTCGTTGGTTTAGGTTGTTTATTGTTTTGTTTTATTTTTTTTAATTTGTATTCAACACTTAAAAAAGGAAATCTGAAAATAAAGAGCTGGAGTTATGTAAGAGGAGAAACTGATGGGAGCAGACCCCTTCCTCCAGCCCTGTCGCTGTGCTATCCATTTGCCAGAAGCACATGAAGACATCCTTTTCCTGACTCATTGCACCCAATGGTTGAAACCAGCACTCCCTGACATCAGAACTGCCCTAATTTCAAACATGCTGCAGGATCGGTTTCATTGCACGTGTCTGTATTTGCATCTTAGCTTGGACTAGGACTGTTATTTTGATGCAAGCCTCTTTTCCACCACTGTTCACACCACTCAGAGTGGACCCCAGAGCTGTCCTGGACCAAACCAACAGGATCAGCCTCTCAGATGAAGCCAAAACACAAGCTGTGCCCCAGCTCCACTGGGCAGCCAGGCCTCAGCACCAGACCAGTCCAGTCCCAGGTGACACCCCTGGAGCAAGGACAGTGTGGACACAGGGCCCTAGAGCCCACCCTATGGACCTGCTCCTGTTGTGCTGAATGACTTGCTCTACACATCTTCTCTCCCTCTCTTGAGCAGTTTCCTGCTTCAGGTCAAAAAAACACCCACTGGGCCAGAAAGTGTGTTCAAGAAGGAGCCCAAACAGATGTGCTGACTGGGGGCAATATTTCATCTTTTGCTCACTTTGTAGTGATAATGCCCCAGTTCCCTTCAGTTGCAGAAATGCAGAATAAACATTGAGAAAATAATGAAGATTTAAATCATTTTCAAGCCAAGAGAGATATTTTATTCTGTAACGACTACGTACTGAGGTGCCCCAAACATCTCTTTTCATTATTTTTGCTTCACAGAAACATTTAAAACCTTGTACTCACTCTAAATCAGAAATAAAATTTTAAAAAAAGAAAAAAGAAAGGATGTTTTAAAATATCAGTAATTTTCATAAAAACCAAGTTTCTTCCAGTTCTGTCAGGAAACAGGTTTGTGAGGATAGATCCACATAAGCACTGTTGCTAACTGTTGGATGAGAGCCCACAGAAGTGGCTGCAAATCACTTCTGCCACTTCTATTCCTAATAACAGGGGAAAAAATAATATAAAAAGCACATAGTGATTTATAAAAACACTAGTTTGTTGATCAACAAAAAGAAACATTATTAATTGTACTATTTCAACGGATTTACAAGTCAAAGACTTAAAAATTATTTCTCTTCCCTGCAGTTGCACTGTATTCCAGTAAAAGTGTAAACCGTACTCACTGAAGTCTGAAGTTACACTTTGACAAAATTAGCATTACAACCTGCAATGCTTCATGCTTATTTTAAAATGCAGTAAGATTGGATTAAAATATGTTAAGTATGTTAACGTATCTTTATTACTTATGAGCTTTTAAAACATTAGCACAGACTCTTGTTTGAAATTTCCACATGAACCAATGAGCAAAAATAAACTTCAGCAGCTTTAGCAGACACTGAATGAGCTGGTCCATATTACAGAATAACTGCTTTTACATCTAACTAGCATGTGTGAGTTACACCAGTGGTTTTCAGGCTGGGGTTTGCAGGTCACAGGTGATGAGCCTGCTAAATGCCTTTACCACTCAGCTGAATAGTGCACCATGATCTGTGCCAAGCTTTGGAGCTGACAGGGATCCTCCAGGAAGTCCAGGAGCCAAGATTCACACACTTCATTGGATTAGGCACGTAACAGTAACCCTATGCTTTTTTTTAAAACCAGGAGGAGAAATAGTCCTCTCCAGAGCAAGCACTTCATCCTGGAACAGGTGTCTTTAAAAAGGTGGTAAATGGACTTACACATGTCCCAGTCTCTCTCCACTGACTACAGAGGGAGTCTGAGGAGATTAACAAGGTGGGGCATTAGTTTTACACCTACAGCCACAATGATCTAGACATAAAGACCTGAGCCCTTGCTGGGAAGAAAAAAAAAAAAAAAAAAAAAAAGAAGAAAAAAATAACTAAAACAAAGATATTTGTTCTGGTTTCTGAAATGAGTTTCCTGGTGGGGGGCTCTGGATGGGTTTGCTGTGCCTTCAATGTCCCCCTCCATAACCTCAGAAAAGACAGCTTGGATGCTCCTGCTCTGAGCCTTGGTTTCTCTGCCTCTTCGTGTGAAAGGGCTGCCTCTCCCCCAGGAGCTTGGGAATGGAGAGGGAAGGGCAGTCTGACACCACCACCCAGGAGCACGCACGGGGCACACCGCTCCCCTCAGAGCAGGGAGCGCAGTCCAGCCAGAGGCTCTGGGCAGGCACTGGGGCTGCCACTGCAGCAGGTGGGCTCTGTGCGCTCTGCTTACACAGCCCGAAGGGTCTGTGCCAGCGTGGGCATCTCGTCTGACCATTTCCACTAAACCCAGCCTCCCTGCCCAATCTAGATCACCGTCAGCACAGAGATATTGCTACTCACACAGCTGAAATAGAGGAGCCCTGCAGCCTCACATACTCTGGGGAAAGGAAATACCAACACAAAACTTAATTGGAAACAGGGTTTTACCCTGATTCAGCACATGAGTTTTTCTTCCTGCAAGCCCACAGGGGCCATGAAAATCTTGCACACCTTCCAGAGAGGAACCTGAAATTGAAGGAAGACTGTGCTGATGTACAACACAACCATACTCTCTAGAAGATTTCCAGAAGGGAGTCCATTTGGATCCAAGTTTCTCAGTACAATACAGCTATATCCCATGAACTAGCTACTGGATAAAATGGATTTTAATGCTTAACACTCATAACTGCAGCCTTGTGGAGGAACATTTGACTCAAGCACAACCTCATTGGAATTCTGAAATGCTTCTGCTTCTGAGCTGAAATATATAGAGTTGTCACATCAGCCATGAAAAGAGTTTAATTGACTGAAAGGAAGTTAAGACTAAAACATATACACATTTGCTAAAATAAAAAGTAATTTAATCTGGTATTTTCCAGTTAAAAATATGTTTTTATAATTAAATTTAAAATCTCAAGAGAAGTTAATTGGGTTAATGCGGGTAATTTTTAAAGCTCTTTCTCAGCGGAGCCAATTTTAATTTTGGGATTAAATGAACAGCTAATTGAGACATTCAGATTTTTTCCCCTCATACATTTGATGTTTGCTTAAAGATTTTTTTCTTAACAATCACCCCTTCAAAACAGCACTGCCTTCAATGAGTATTTAGAACACATGCAACTTATTAAAAACATAAAATAAGCCCCAGGTTATTACATTTGCATCCATTAACAACCTTGCTTTGAGAAATGGCTTTGCTAAAAGAACATGTTTTAATCTGCTGGTACTACTTGCTTGCATAAAGACTAGAGGGGTTTAACAATTTTTTTCAAATTTAAAAGTTATGCAGTCTTCAGCAGATATTGAGGACATACTTGGTACTAACAGCACTACTACATCCTGATGCATTGTATTTGAAATCACAGTGCCTCCATGTGCCATATAACACAATAATTTTTCAGCAGAAAAAAAGCATGAAATGAAAATGATGTAAAATAGTGGAGGAAAGCAGAAAACTTGTCTGTGGATGCTGACTCCTTGCAAAACTCACACTGAAATATTCTCTTAGAGCTGAAAAAGTTAACAGGCCTTTCAGGCTTGCAATAAAGCCTCATTTAAAAGTTTTCTAGACAGTAGTTTATATGTGATTAAGTGATCTGTAATACCAGGTGAATGAATAATTGATTTATTCTGGAATGACCTGAGAGATTTCTTGTTTTTGAGCCTGATCAGTCTGATACCCACACCATCCATTTACCACTTCTAATGTCCAGCAGACTGTTCTATAACTCTGCCAGGTTCAGTTCTGCAGCTACAATTCAATCAAAAAATCATGTCAGGGCTCAGAGTTGTATTAGCTGAAATTAGGAATGTTGGTCATTTATTTTACTTGGAGTCATATTTGTCTTTTGGGCCTCAGCTTTCCACTGAAGACAAATTCTCAAGGTTTTTATACCAACTAAAGAAAAAATTATTTTTATTTTATTTTTTTAATGGAAACTTAGTGCATCCTGGCTTTCATTCACCTTCCAGGTCTTTACAAATGGTCACATATTTCACAAGAGTTATGGCCCAAATCACAAGAGCTGTCAGCACTGACATTTACCCATCAACATTACAGGGTGAACAATTGCAAAGATACGTATGATATCACTAGAAGTATAGAAGAACAGTTCAGATATTCTTTCTACCTCTTTGGGTAAATCCAGTGAAAGATTTAAAGGTGCCAACACCTAACATTTAGGCTGACTTCCAGAATGAAATTCAGAGTCACATACCTGAGCTTCCTTCCTACCTGAGCCCGAAGTCCCTTAGAAGGAAGAGAGCATCCCATGCATGTCTCTGCCTCCTGGGAGAGTGCTACAGGTATAAGAGGTCCATTAGAAACACTTTACACATAATTACCACTTGGGAGGGACACAGCTTTGGCAGTGTGCCAGGCAGGCTCATTTCAAGGGATTTTGCATGCTCTTCTAGCTACTTTTGAGATCCACTGAAGCTTTGGTAGGGAGGCAGCATTGCAGTCTGAGAAGCAGAAGATCTCTGAAGGCATTTAGAAACCCTCAAGGTTAAGCAGCCATTGGGCAGGGATGTTTGGATAAAAGGCACCAAGAGCTGGGTACAGTTATCCAGCTGTAAAGCGTGTCTAGGACTGCTTGTCCTGTCCAAGGGAGGTGCAGGTGGGAGATCACCACTGGCTACACGGGAGACATTCACTTCTCTGGAGCAGCAGCAAGAGGCCAGCAGATACACTGTAGCTTCTTAAATGGAAAGAGGTGACAATGTTTTAGCAAGTGAAATAAACCTATGTAATAACCAAATCCCACATTAGGAAGAGCTCTTTTACCTTGAGAGAAAAAAAGAGATCTTTTACCTTGCTTCTGGACTTTGGTACACTGAGAAGATACTGTACCCAGCAGTAAATACCAATTAGTTAAAGGTGATAACCAGTTGAAAGCATGAGTTCAGCTATATATTTTACTATGCTAATAAAATGTTATGGAAAACATTCCATGCCAAAGCACAGACCTAGTTCTGCAGCTGCACGTTGTGAAGCCTGTGGAAAGTGGGAATAGAATAAAATTAGATGTGGCTGCCTCCAATTTCACTCTCTTTTTAAGGTCAGCCAGACCATACAATAGTTCACAGCTGTATGGACAGAGAAATCTGTTCATGGGTCTTTCTGAGAAAATCCACTAGTTTTAGAGTGAAAGCCTGCCCAATGAGATTTGTAAGCAAAATAAGCATCTAAACAATGAAATGACTAAGTGCTTACCACAGCAGGCTGTTTGTTTTGGGCACAGGATGGAGAAGGCTTTTGCCAATTTCTGTTTAGCTTGGCAAACCCCATGGCAAGTGTAATCACAGCAAATATATTCCCAAGCCAGATGACACACACAGTTCCAAAGCTGATATAGAGTGGGCCAATGAAGACTAGAGTATAATAAAACAAGTTGAAATATTGTGTGACAATGATATCTTTGCATACTATTGCCCTCAAAGTATCCAAAGGATCTCACATTTCTTTTACAGATAGGTATTAGTGAAGTAGTGAATTTAAAGATGAAATTATATCCAATTTTATATATAGAAAACTTGATTTTTTTTTGTCACAAAGGCTGATATTGCACACATTTGCTACAACAGACTCAGAGAAATCAAACTCAATCATAAAACAGAAAGAAAGACATTATTTTTTAGTGTCTGCATTATGTGAGCAGGAGGAAGGAGATGATATCAACTTGCCAGCTGGAAATCAATAGGAACTTGGCCAACTACTCTAAGGCTTTTTTTCCTATTGTCTTCAAGGGGATCAGTTTACTAAAATAATAATTTGATCCCTGTGCTTCAGGAATACTGGACCTGGAAGATCTGAACATTTAAATCCTGGACATTATCAAGCCAACACTTTATGGACATTCTGAAGTCCAAAGCATAGCATGCAATCTTTATCTGGTCAATCATCCTTTCTGTCATGTGCAACAAATGACGCTATGAAACCAATTCATATATTCATGACTAAAATGAATTTGTTTTCCATAACAAATTTTCTTTGTATTTTTAACAAGTCACAAGTACAGTTCCTCAGGACAGAGGAGATTAAGAAGCCAGTATATGTACGGTTCATAAAAGCAGTAAGAAAACTGGGAAATCATTGTACATTTCTGCCATGTGCTGACTTTGTGCTGTACATGTTTGGCTTTTACATATGAACCTATCTGTTCTGATACTTGAGTCTAATAGGGCCATCAGCTACCTGGTGGCTTTTTAGTGTCATCTTCTTACCAATTTCAAATTGCAGGTGACAGTGAGAATACCTTAACTTACCACAGCAAAGGTCCTTGCTGCAGTGGGTCAAACCAAATATAAGGCTGCAAAGTATCAAAAAGTTTATTAAAACTCAAAGTAAAGTAAATTCCTCTCCCCTACTGTCTGCATGCCTTTGTTCTGAAAGACAATCCTCAGCTATGTTCTCCAAGCACGCACACACATTTAGTGACTGCATGTTTTTCCCTCTTTTCCTACCATAGCTGAGGTAGTGGACTGTAGCTCAGAAGCCTGACCAGACTGAAGAGGTAGACATATAATTTTACAGTTTTTAAACTACAAAACTGTTTGTAAAACTGTAAAATTATTTATAAAATTTTCAGCTATTTGATATATAACAAACAAACATAGATGCCATCCTTTGTTTTTCAGAAAAGGAAGCAGCAAGTTTGTTACCTGAAGGGCACACAAAGTCCCAAAGAACAGGCATGGCAGAGTGAGCTGGGACACAGGACAGGTCTGGTCTCCCAGCCTGGGGCCGTGCTCAGGAACGTACCACAGGCTGCCTCTGCCATTCTGCTTTACCCTTCTGTCCAGCTGATCATGTGCCATCAAACATGGGAGGCAAACGTGGAAGGTCTCACCAAAACCACCCTAAGACTTTACAGAGGTACAGTCTAACCCGTTTCTCCAAATTACAGTCATACAAGTATAAAGTTTCACCTGGAACACCTTTCCCCATTGTGTATGTCCAGGTGTAACACAACTGCAGCTCAAACTGCCTCCCAGCACCTGAGAATAGGACGTGGGTGAATGGTTCAGACAGCCTCAGCATTCCACAGGAGCTGGAAGAGCCTTGTCCTTGAGCTTCTTCAAAAAACAAGAAAGTTTGGGAGAAGATTAACATTGATTTTTAAGAAATATTGGTATAATGTGGAAAGAAGAAAAAAATGGCAAAAAGCTAATTAGATATTAAGAAGGTTAAAAGGGATGACCTAAAGGGATAGACTGGTATTGATTGCTCACAAAATGATGGAAGGCTGATAGGGATGCCATTTGCCATGGGTATGGTAGCATAATTAAGGTCATTCAGTAAGAATTATATAAAACAGGCTTTGTCACACAAATACCATTACTGCAAGAGATTAGAAGTTTAGGTGATAAAGTAAATTATACTGACATAACAAGTTTTGACAAAGTATTTTACATCATGGTGAAGAACCTTCTGTTTAAAAACAACTATAGAGTTATAAGAAAAATAAGATGTAAAAACTTCATAAGAATATCCAGTTCATCACCCACTTGAAGATTCTTGAATATAAAATGGATTTCAGCTGAAAACTGGATATCTAAACAGAATCTTCAAATGGTGTTGCATAGAATTTTTTATTTTTGGCTCAACTATAAGAAATACCTTTATTGTTGAACTGAATACAAAAGAATCACTGCAGCTAGTGTACAAACTCTGGCAGCATGCCAGAAGTGATAAGAATGGGTCAGTTCCACACAGAGGCTGTGGTGCTTGAAGTGCTAGTTTCATTCAAACAAAGAATATAGGTCAAACA
The DNA here is from genome assembly GCA_013397915.1 of Daphoenositta chrysoptera. Classification (NCBI taxonomy): domain Eukaryota; kingdom Metazoa; phylum Chordata; class Aves; order Passeriformes; genus Daphoenositta; species Daphoenositta chrysoptera. Next base: position 15,207 of record VZRO01008081.1, read on the forward strand.
TCCAGATCTGGAAAAGCAGTATCCTGTAATTCAATGACTTAGAGAAGAACTCTGGTTTAAGGGAAATAGCCAACGAAAAATAAGCTCATAACATGCCTGTGTGATTATGAGGGCTAGTATGATCTTCAGACGTGTAAATAAGAATGAATCTGTTACAAGTAGGACAATTGTATACTGCACAACTGAGATGAGCTAATTGGGATTTTACTCCTGACATTCTTCATCAGAAAATTCAACATTCTCAGAGGGAGGTGAAGTTTAAATAAGAAAAGAATTTTAGAAAATAAGATGAAGATGTTTTGATTTTCACGACATTTCTCTTGTGTTTTTAAATATACATGATTTGGGTTTAAATTTAATATGCTTTTTGCATCTTTGGTGACATTATACATTAAAAATTTTAAAAATAAAACCTATTAAAAATCAAACTGTAATGAAATGTGTCATATTTGCTGTAATATTACTTTTGAGCTTACAGTTGCAGAAATTGTTAATGTTTTTTCTTTCTGTTCTGTTTTGGGATAGAGAATTTCTGAAAATCCATACCTTCTGGCAGCTGAGATTGTAATTCAGATATTGGAACCTGAGTCCAATGTCAGTATTTAAGAATATAGGAAGCCAAGAAATGCTATTAACACACCACAAGAAGGTTCCAAGGTTGGATTTCTTAAAAATACAATTTGAAAACAAGGGTTTGGATGTTTCCTTAGCTTATTAGACCAACAGAAGCACAACAAGACCTTACACAAAAATCACAAGCCAAAGGAATTCTAATTAAAATTAAGGAAACATTTATTACCTATTGGAACAACTAAACTGGGATTACTGTAAATGAGTAAATTTTTGCAGCCTCTAAGATTTCCTAGAAGGCATGCTTGCAGCTCAGTTACAAACAGAGGACTCAATACTGAATTCCTGCAGGGGTGTCCTGCAGCTCGTGCTGTGCGGGAGGTTCTCACAGCTCCTGGGTTTAAGCCTATGAGCACGGGAAAAGAAAAAAAGCAGCCCTCAAGTCACTGCTGTGGTCAGGCAGCTGCCTTCTGTAACCAATACATGTTTGCAAGAATGAGCATCACTTACCAAAGGGTCTGACAGGGAGGAAAAGAGCCACGGTCTGCAGTGTGAACACTCACCGAAAACAAGAGATGACGTGCACAGAAGGAGATATTCTGAAACATGCACAGCCATACTACCTACAATACTACAGGCAAAGCACCTCACCTTTCTATGCAAGTGCTAAAAAGAAAAAAAAGATTAGCAGATTTTTTTAATGGTAATAAATCAGAGTATAGGGGAACTTGTCTGAAGAGGACCCAATGGGTGAAATTAATTAAGTTCACAACTCAGTAATGTCTCTGGGGGAGCACAGGAAGAGCTAAAACCTGAAGTACAGAGAACTAAAAGGGAAAGAGAATCAACACACACCCTGCTCCAACACACTGAACACTCAACATCGCAAGAAAGACCCTTTCCCATACAGATCACCAGCACCTTGCTTTTCCTCCCTGCCAGTCAGTCTTCCTGCAAGTGTAACTGAAACCTTAGCTTTTTTAAAATATCACATCTGCCTGATAAATTGTTCCTCTTAAATCTATAGCAATAATGGTTATACCTTACAGCTTCAGATTAAGATATACATTTTCGCACATGGCTAATCTTTGCGTAACTCATGTTTCAGGAAAGCAGACCTATTAGTAAATACAGATCAAATTGTAAAACTGTGATACAGTATAAGAAACCTTTCTTAATGCAGGGAGAAACCCCTCTTCTTAGATCGTATCATCAATCATAAGCAATTTTTTTCCATTAGTATCAGATAAGCAATCATCTTTCTGATTTATTAGGAATTCAACAAATAGAGCTAATCTGTATATAGTCACCTCTCTCCAGCCTTAGACTGCAATTTCTCAGGCAAGAGACTGTCTTTTCCTGAATGTATGGAAAGTGTTCAGCTAAGTGTGGGCACTGGCATAAATAAATAATAACATCATAGTCACTAGGGACACTTAAATAAAATTAGACTCTGATTTAACGGTGAGGTTCTTCTTCCAAAATCCCAGATGAGTAATGATATTCAGAATCCTGCTTTATATTTATCTTATCAGGAGGTTCCTTCTAACAAAACACAACTGTAACCATACATGTCCTCCTCATCTACTCTTTCCCCATGCACTCACCAATGCTCAAGACAATCCCTCTTGCTCAAATGCTGTGGCACAGATTCTTTTCTACTTACTGCTTCTAAGTCCTTGTTATTTTATTTTGAAAACACAGTATCAGCCACAACTTGAGAGGGAAGAACATGTTTGTAAAGCTGCTTATTGTGATTATGGGATGCTTAAAGCAACAGATGAAGCAATGAAATCATTGCATGGAAAGAGAACATGCCAAGGAGCCTGCCAGCTCAGGGAAGAACAAATAAGAACTTCCCAGGAACGAGGAGACTGGATAGAGTTTGCTGTAACTCAGGATGTCACTGAATCGGCTCAAGCAAGGACTCACCTGAAAGAGCAGATATTGTTGGGATTTTTTGATTTACTGTTTGCCTTTCTAAAGAGCTCTAAGTTTGCTCAATTAAAAAAACCTAATTTCCTAGTTTTTATTCAAATAAAGTTTGCCTTGTTTGAAATTTAAAGAAAAAAAAATCATCATTAGTCTAACTTTAGTTAGAATATAACATATTATAAAAAAAGACTGCTGATGCAGAGTCCCATCAGGGATGGAAAGATGACTGCCCTTAGTGCTGTCCCCACCATGAGAGCAAGGAGGGAGACTTTCACACTGGGAAGCTTCACTACTGTCAGAAGTGGAGCAGTAAGTGTGAAAGAAGGAAAGGAATGGAAAAATACAAGATATTTTGACTGGTAACAGGCCTCCTCACCTCCCCACACACCAAATGTCCTCCTGCAGGGAAGACAGGTGCAAAAGAGAACAAACAAAAGAGAATGAAGAGGAAAAGCAGAGAGCAGTCAAAAGTGAAATGAAGGATAAAGGAAAGCTGGGAATCATGACATCACTGGTAGCAAAAGAAAAAAACAGAGCAACAGAACTACACAAGAAGGTCTTTCCTTCCCAACATCCAGATAACTCCATCATCCTAAACTGAGTCAATCAAGTTCTTGTGATACTGAGTCCCAGAGCAATAAGACAGTTATTGCTCTCATGAGATGATGTGAGAACACCCGAGACAAGAGACAAAGGTTGGAGAAAAATGTTCCACTGCAATTGGAAGTGGTATAAAATACACATCAAAAGAAGTACTCTTTCTTGAAAAATTGTATTTAAAAAAAAAACAATAAAGAAGATGGTATAAATGCTAAACTCCTCCTTAACCCTCAGCACCTGGATATGAGAGGTGCTTCTTAAAAAGTAGTTTCTAATGCCTCTGATCTCCCCATGAAAAACAAAAGTTAGAATGGGCAAATTCTGTAAGGTAAACACAGTTGTTGTTGGTACAACTCCGATTTTTAACTTTAAAAAGATTGGTTCATACCAAAAAAAAGGCACAACTGCCTTTTTCTTTAACTACAAAGCTTGTCTTCGTGTAAGCTTGCAGGACCTGCTGCCAGCTGAGATAAACTGAACCTCAAAAAGGACATTATAGTTGGGGTGTGGGGGGAGGAGCGTTGCATCAGTCTTTTCTTCCAATATATCAGCCAATATGTCCTCTGCAAACAGACCTGAACAGTATGCAAGAGCAAACTAGTTTGCAACCTCTGCCTTCTTTTAGATGTCATTACTGTATACATGTTTCCCAAAATTAAGTTGACAGAATGTCATTAATGTAATACATAAAGCCAAGAGAAAGTAAAAATTACAATCATGTCACCAGAAAATTCTCAGTTTGGGAATCTAGGTTTGCATTCTCTCCCAGAGCATTGCCATATATGAGTAAGCATCAGAACAGAAGGATGTGTCACATGGGGTTCACCAGGGGTCTGTCCTGGCTGCAATACATTCCAGTATTTACTCCATAATTCAGAGAGTGCGTATTAAATTTACAGATGGCAAGAACCTAGAAGGAAATAAACTATCGTAAAGGAAAAAATACTCTGAACAAAAAAAAGGGAATAATGTCTGGGAAAAAGAAAACGGAACGCACCCCAACGGGGACAAGTTGAAGACATTGTAAGAGCAAATGAACCATACAAATACAGAACAGGAAATGGCCTATTAGAAATCGGTTGTGTAGAAAAGGATCTTCAATGATATAAAATAAAAGCCAAACAGTCGTCAACATCAAGCTATAACAGGTTTCTTAAGGTACCAACAGAATTATGCATAAGCCAGAATACAGAATGCAAAATCTGTAAAAACCCTCTGCCCTGCAAGGCACAGCTGTGATACTGCCTTGGTCTCACAATCGAAAAATAAATAAGTAAGTAAAAATTCAAGTGGGCCAACTGGAAGAAATGCATAGGAGAGTTGCAAGAACAGTTCCAGGAAACATGACCCTGGAGGAAACACAGAGCAGTGAGTTTTTGAGTCCAAACAACTTATGACTAAGACATGACATGCTAACAGCCCTCAAGCACATAAAACAGTGCTGCAGGGAGATCGAACAGTTTCCTACATTCATCCAGGAGAAGGAAAAAAGTAACAGGCTTAGATTTTAATAGTGAGGTTTCCACCTCAAGCCAAGAGAATTTTCTGTTGGCAAGAATAATGAAATGTAGAAATGAACTACCTGAAGAGGAGGCCATTCAAACCTTCCTTGAAAAAGTCAAATGACCTTACTTCAGAGTAGAGAGAAACTCCACATCTTCCTTGCACCCCCATCATTCTCAGCTTGCCTAAATATTGTCAGAAAAAGAGTTAACATCCTCCATCCTTAACAGCAATCTCTTCATCATGATCAGCTGGCCTTTTTCACAGATTAAGTAATGATGCCTTGCAGTGTTCCTGTTTCTCACCTTCCCCAGACCAGCTCACAGGCTGTTCCTGGTCTGGAGCGGCTGCCTCCCCTCTCCAATACCCCGTGCGTGTGCCTGGGCTGGCTCTGCTTTCCCTCAGCAACGCTCTCCAGACGACACAAAAGCCTTTATGGATGATTAATAGCTACCTTTCAAGGCTTAATGATTTGGCTAAGAAACTACATCTTATAGATCAGTCAGCTAATCTAGATCTTGGCCAGGTCTCTTCTGCTCTTTCCAAGAGGCAGAATGAATATTCAGCTTAACATCTCTCCTGCTTTCAGTCATTTTTCTCCATTATTAACCACCTATTCAGACAACTATTCCCAAGTTGCACCACTTTACTCAACAGACCATCTCCAGCACATTACCAATGGGTAAGCAGAGAATAAACCTTAATCAAAACAAACTGTCACTAAAGACTCAGAAACAATTCAGGAATTAGTCCTGTTTTACAGCTCCGTGTGTTCTGTTTTCCAGATTTCAGCTCTGCAATGATGAGACTGCATTTTATCTAAGGGAGAACACATCATTTTACTACACGTTAGGTAATGTATACAATTCCAAACGGCAGAAGTTCCTTCCTTCTGTTGCTGGAAAAAAGATGAATAATAATGTTAAAATTAGTTACAGCCAGTATGTGGTAGATGGACTGTTGCCATATGGTGGTTATGTAAATTAAACTACAAAATAAGGATCTAGCATTTATAAGCAACTTTTGCATACTTCAAAAACCCAGCCTGCCTGTGAAATACCTACAAGCTCCCACTTATGGGAAGAGATGACATCAAAAACTTGGGTTTTTTTCTGAGACTCTGAACAATTATTTGAAGGAAAACATAAACCTCTTACTTGCCTAACATACAAAGCATATCAAGTCCAATCACCACTTCTGTGCATTACACAAAGTAGTCTTGTTCTCCAATTAAACATCTATTTTCACTTCGTAAAATTATGTCCCAACACCACACCGCTGTGTTGCCTGTCTGGAAAGGTGCCTGACTGTACTTCGCGGATGACTTAAATGCCCAAACTTAGGACAAAGATAATTTCTCCAGAAGTTTTCAAAGCCACCTATTTTTCCCCTTGACTAGATAGGGAATTTAGGACCACCTTTAGGAGTCCTGATACTCTATGTGCTTGTCATTGAAACATAAAATGGGGGGACAGCTGCGCAGGATACTTCCCAACTCTCGTTGCTCAGTAAACTTTAAATATCTTCAAGAGGCAGCATTTCAGACTCTATGTGTAGCTATCATGGATAAAAGTGTATTTATTTTTTTATGATTTCAGCAGGCAGGGACAATAGGTACCAAACAGATAATTAGATCAGCAATCAAAAAACAGTTTCTTCTAAAGCTGGGTCACTATTTTAAAAGACTAGCTCTCATTTCTCAGGTTATACTGAAAGCATAGCTGCCACTATGAAAAATAAAAGTTGAAATTAATTATGGTATATAACAGCTTCGTGAATCCTTGACATACAGCAGAGATTAGATTCCAGACTCCTACTGTCCCACCACACAAAAACATTAGTATTTTTTCTCTAACCATATGCACAGAGGCTAATTAACACAAAATCCTTTTTCCTTACTGAGAAAGGAGTCTTCAGGCTTTATTAGATGAACAGGAAAGCAATTAACTAAAGATTAAAGGGGCTCCATCTGCATGAAGCATGATAGAATTTGCCAAAAGGAGCAGGAAACAGGTAACAGAGGATATAACAAAAGAGCGGGGGGAAGGAGGAGAGAATGTGCAACAGAAGGTTAATATTAAAAATCACGACTGGAGATCTTCCTCAGTAACCTGTTGGAAGTCAGCCAGAGGGGATAACTGTAATGTAGGCACAAGCTTAGGCAAACATCTATGGACTCTGTTCAGGTCAGATTACCTGATCATAATGGTCCTTTCTACCCTAATAAATCTAAGTTACACATGTATGAAGACAAAAGTGAATATGGAGCACAAAATCAAGGAGAGGTTTAAATCTAAGTTGAACTAAAACCCTTACATTATTATCACAATAGCAAAAGGGTTATGTAAAAGGCACTAACTTTATTTTTAACATCTCTTGCCAAGTATTTATCCCACTATCAGTCTTCACAGGAAGTGCTACATCTCATAGGGAGTAGCTGCTTGGCATCTTTCTAAAAAAAGACAACTGGACAACTCTTCCAAAATTATCATCCTCTTTGATTCTCCTATCTTAGAGTAATACTGGGTTTTTAACATATGATCTCCTCAGACGGATTTCTAGCACTGGAACGTTATTTAAAAGCCACAGAAGCCGCACAACTCTGACTGAGTGGATCTAACAAGCTACATTCCAGCACAATCCGATGGAGGTGGAAGTCTCCAGACTCATTCAACCAGGCCTTTTGCCCTATGACAAACTGCAATACATCTTATCTGGCTTACTTCTGTCAACACGAAAGTTGGCACATATCTGAAGTCTTCCCTTGCAGAGGGTACTACAACATCAGGAAGGGTCAAAAAGGGAGGTATGAACTCATTAGAAGGTCAGTAACCCTCAGGGGGTCCCAAGGCCCTTTGACGTGTACTGCTAGAGTTGTCAACGGTCGTGTCATGAGCACTGATATTTTATTACATTACATATTAGATCTACTTAAAAGTCCATTTTGATGGAAAGATGCAAATGTGAACCACACTGACAAACATGTCATATGGCTCCTAAAACACCTTGGATGGATTTATCTGCCTGGAGCTCCATGAGAGACCACATCCAAAAACAGGTGCTGTTGTGCACCTCACCACGGCTCACACGCTCTCAGTGACTGGAGGGAAAGCTGACACCACAGAGATTCTCAGGCATCATAAAAACCTAAGAGTTCCTTAAGGATAGTGACTAGCCCAGTGGATCAGCTGACAGAGAAACCATGACAGTGAATCTGGCAGGTGCAGCATCCTGTTAATTCATTTTCACCGCAGCCAAAAATAGTCTGTATGTTGGATGAACAGCTTCTCCCTAATGATTCTATCGGACCATCACTGATATTACAACTGAAATTACCAGAATTACAACAATAGCCCTAAAAAAAGAGCCTATTCTTGTATCAATTCTCTTTACTCTTGAGACAAAACAGAATTTAATGGATTAGTGTCATCTTTGTTACAAATTTCAGGGCACCACTTATCTATAAGATAGATAGTCTACTCAACTGCTATCTTCAGCTACAACAGAAAGATCTGCAAATCCCAAGTGAACAGAAAGGACTGAAAGTTCATGGTGGTACTGGTAGCATTTCACTCACCTTAAGAATACACAGACTGCAGTAGGAAAACAATAAACTAATCTAGCATTGATGCAACTCAAACACCTTCCTATGCTGTCAGATGTCTGTTAGAGACATCTGGTTGCTAGGTGTATGCTGTAATTGCAACAGCTGTACAGGGACAAAGTGAGTATGGATATGAGGGCAGAATGATCCTCCAACTAAAATTCTTCAGAGCCTGGAGCATACCAAAAAGAGCATACCAGCTTTACAGAGCCGAAGCTTGAGCTACTTGCATACCTCAAAGCTTATAAAGAGCAATAGGTATAACCTGGTTGAAAGGGGCTGTCTGGAAACAGATACAAAAAAAGGCCAAAAGAGGATGGGAATTCCTGGGAATAGCAAATAACACATCTTTCCTTTTTCTCAGAAAAAGGGTCAAGGAAGCTGGCTGAGATACTGCATTAGTTGCAGGTACTGCAGGCAGCGAGGAGCTGGGGTACAGCAGGAACAGCCCAGGAAGCAGCACAGGAGAAGCTGGGAGCTGGAGTGATCATTACACCGGTGAGCTAGGCAGTCTCCTCACTGACTCAGTGCACTCTCACAGTACCCATGCAATGCTAAGTTTTGGTGTGCAATTCAAGACTCCTGGATGTTCAGAATAGCAGATATAACCACTGCAGAGAGCTCGTTTTCAGCAAACCCATCATTTCACATAAACATTGCACTGTGTGCACGGTGTGGATCCAATAAACCTGACACAAAGGGCTTGCACATGTGAATGGGCCCACAGACAACTGATTGGCACCCACGCATCAAATCATGCATGTACTGGAGAGCTCTGATTTGACTGTGTATGAAGAGAATAACCAAGCTCATTGCAGATGTTTTAATTAGTATACATAAACATTTATTTCCAGGAAGAATTAGAAGCTGTGAAAATAAGGGGCTCTGATGTGGCACTACTGGTTTTAGCCATCATCCATGACACAGAATAGTCACTATACTGTATACTGACCTGTATATGCCTCATTATAGCTACCAACAAAGTATTGTATTCCCTGCAGTTACTGCTCAGACTGAGATACTGAGATATTTTCCATTTTGAAGAAGAAAAAAGAAACAAACAAGCAACTGTAACAACAACAACAACAACAACAAACGCCTCAAGAAAAATAATACACCAAAACCACATAAATGCTAATTTGGAAAACATATTAACTTCTTTTAATTAATATTGTTCTCTTTCTTTTGGCAGAAGCTTTGTTAACTTGAAATTAGGTGGTTGTCTTTACCAAAAGTATAAAAGGGATGGTATCTATCTGCAGACATGACCCATGTTTCTCCTTTCCAATTAATGCCTGGAAATAGAATAGGATTCAAGGTCTGAAAACAACATGTTTACAGATGATAAATAACATAACAATGCAGAAATTTCTATTTACATTATGCCTTCCACCATCCCCAAGATAAAGTTTCTGCATTTTAAAAGCTGGAGGTAATTTTGTGTTCACCATTTTGCTTTTTAAATATAAAGGTAAGTTAAATGAAGCTTAGAGGAGGTAAAAGACATTAGGAAAGTACAATTCCTCTCTTGATATTCAGTAAGGGACTAAATAAAAAAGAAACTTAAGTGCTACTGAGCTGCACAGGTTTTTGATGTGCTAATTTTGAGAGTGCATCTTGGTACATGACACCTAACCCTGCTACAATGTATTGTCCCCAGCTATTCCACAGCCTTGGGGACAAAGAGCAAGTGCAATCAAGCAAACCTTAAATCTTATCCTTATAAACATCATTCAAGAATTTCAAATGTCACAACCTACAATCTGCTTACAGAAATCGCATTAATGACTCGTTCCTGTGTCAGAGGTCTAAGGCCGACCTTCGCACGGTAACCTGCCATCGCTTTTTGAATATGCCCCTCTTTTGCTGAGGATGTGCTTCCCGAGAGAGGCGGCTCTAGAAGCCCTGGAGGGTCTGCCGTGCCCCAGCCCCCGCTCTGCCGGTGCCGGGCCGCCGGCTGCCACCTGGCGGCAGCTCCGCCGCCCAGCCCCGCACACCGAGCCTCGGCAGCCGGACTCGGGCAAGGGAACGGCCGAAAGGCCCTCTTTGGAAACAGTGACGATACAAACTGAAATCACTGGTTTTCGTTCGCTTCTCCGAAAGCCAGAGCAGCAGCAGCAGCTCGGGCGGCGCAGGGTGAGTGCCCACCTCACCCTTTCCATCCCAGAAAGGACCAAGGTGTGCTCCAGGCATTGCTGGGTTTCCTTGGCACTGACTGCCCACCAATATTCAGGCTCCCTTCTCAAAAGCCAGTGCAAACCTTGAAACCCTTATTCCTCACCAACCCTGAGCTGCCCCCACAGAAAGAAAACCTTTCTGCTGTTCTGCTTGCACCCACTGCTCCAAAAGTGAGATTTCTTCCGGGCTCAGAGTCTTCTGACTCCTCTTCCAAAGTCTCCCTGGTGCAGGGAAGAGGATGTGGCACTATGGCAGCGTACAATCAGTACAGTGTAATAAACATAGCCCTACTGCCCTTCCTGTTCACGGACAAAACACTTGCCCAAAGCATTTCACTCTCTATACCAAGGCAAAGACAAAAGTTATTTTTAAGGCTGTGAATGCTGTAGGAATTACCCTGTTCCTCTTACATGCACTTAGTATAAGGCAGTTCAGACAAATGCACCGGCCTCAAGTGTTTTCATGACTCTTGCTGTAGTTACCTTGTTACTCTTAATAATTTTATTTATTGATTCATTTATTTTGCTCCGAAGTTAGAAAGTGTAGCTCCAAAGGCAGCAAGCCCCATTAGAGCAGAGAAACCAAGACTTAGTAATGATTTGAGTTCAGTTACATGTTACCTTCAACCTCTCCAAACAACAATTCAATGACTAAGGAGAAAACTATCCAAGAGCACCAAACCTCAAATGAAAAAAAAGAAAAAAAGAAAACCCAACACAAGAGAAAAATAAACACTTCACTTCTAATTCAGGCACACAGAAATAGTGAGAAAATAGGGCTGGACAGGGCCTGAAGTTCTCGAGCCATTTATCAGGTGCCTAGTGCAGGGAGAAAAATATTACTTCTGGCAGCTGTTTTTCTAATCTATTTTTAAAGGCATAAATATAAGAGGATCCACATTGTTCCTGCCTGGATCTCTTCCTGCTCTGCCATGTCTTTTTCAAAACCATGTTCTAGAAGACTCCATAACAAAATTCTGAACTCTCAAAATCAGTGGGGTTTGGATCACCTCACCCTCCAAAAAAAAAAAAACCAAAAAAAAAAAACCAACCAAAAACACTGATCCAACACTATCAAATGCCAAGTGTTTTTAAAGCAGCTTTCAAAACAGCAACAAAAAATTCTACTTCAAAAATTAGGGGTTTAAAGAAGCTAACATGATAAGCACATAGATAATTCAGGATAACTGAACCACAGCCAAGCAGTAAAATATTAAAAATTGAACTGGGAACTACACAGGTAAGTAACAGAAACATAAAAATGACAGCAAGCACCTCCCACAAGGAAAGAGACTTTTTATGAAAGAATAAGAGAATTGTCTTGTAGCTGTGCTAATGTAGCTATCAAAGCTAGTATTATCCTTCCTTTTTTTACCAGAACCTTACTCACATATTAAGCCTTACCCCTCAAAAAGTGTGCAAAAATATATTAGAAATTCTACTACTTTTGGATTATATTGCCCTGCATTATACTGGTGTAGGGAAACAATCTACTGAGATGAGAAAATTAGCTCCAAAATACAAAAACATTATTTTCTGCCTTTCAAGATGCGGCAGTATCTTAGTCAGTTACCAGTCTTGTTTTGAAGCCAAGAATGCCAATAGTTTGCTGGCCATTTCCAACCACTGTGGGTCAATCCACAGCTGAGCAGGCACTCAAGAGTTTCAAGGGCATTCTCCACGTTTCTCAGTATGTTTCTCCAAGACGAAATTTCCTTCTGAAAGTCTCACTCAAAACATAACCGAGTATCTGACTCTGCATTGCTGCGATCAGTTGCTTCCCTTAACGTTCAGAGAGATAAAACAAGGAGACCAAACATCCTACCACTGCACCCAGGTACGGTAATTTTAAACTGAAAGACAGCTTACTGAAAACAAAACTTTGAAAACATCTTCACAGTGGAATACCTTCAGTATCCCCTTGAATAGTAGAAAAGCAATTCTGAAGTTAAAATCATGAAATAATGATAACTAAACAGTAACTCAGAATAGCAAATGCCAGATTAAGTACAATTTATGAGATGTTTGCATGTTGTTATACTGCAAAAGCAATGACTCGCACAAATTGAACTGATTCCAGCCTGAGCTTCAGGACATTATTGACACTTAAGAAAACAGCTCCTTCAGTCTTTTCAGTGTCAAAGACCATTTTTACCATGCCTAATTTGTTTGCATATGCAAGTGTACCTTAAGGAAGGAAATGGCAATATTTATGTAGAGAGATTTAATAAAGAAGACCAAAGTCACAATCTGTTCAGTTCTGAGCAAGGTCAACAAAGTCATGAACTTTGTTTTCCTCATGTGTACTAATGGGAACAAGTCTCTGAAACAGCACAGACACCTGACCCTAAGCCTTGTGAACCCAGCCACCACCTAATCTACTGCCAGTTTGACACCATGCAGAGAAATGTCTCACTGAATTTGGAAAGCCGTTACCACTTTTATATCTGAGACACATTATTGATCTCATTATCTGCCAATATCACAAATGTGTTTTTGATAGAAAATGCAGCTTTACACATTTAAAGGATGACATGTGTCCATTTTAGGCCTGTTCATTCTTTGGTATTTGTTTCTTCAAAGAGAGAGTAGCAGTTGAAATTTAGATGTATGTTATGAAGGAAACTAATTACAATTTACACATCTATTTCAGTCAAAAGATTCTCCCCACCTGTCTTGCCACAAGACAGTAACTTCAAACAGCCCTTTTGTTTGCTGCAGAAAGTCATAAGCTGAGAACTGTAAAACCACAACATCCTGGAGAAGAAAACATCTGAGCAACAGAGTGAAAAAAATGTAAGCACACGTACACATAAAATCTGCTGCAAACCCTGGACCATGCTTTTTGGTCTCTGCTCTGCCACCAAGCCCACTCAACTCTTTCAGATAACAAAAACAGCTGTAGAAGATAATCAAAGCAGACTATTTTGCCCCTAACAAAGGAGCTGACTCCCAGGCTCAAATCACATAGGTAATGTGAAAGAGCAAATCCCGCTCAGCCAGGAGAGCTGAACCAGCTGGCACTGGAAAGGCTTATTCTGAGAAGACAGACCAGGTACATCCGAGCTGCCTTAGACTGAAATGACAGGAAAGCATCACAACAAAAAAATACCAGTACTATCACATGCTAACAAATGTAGTGCAGGAGATTACTGACACAGAGAACCTCAATCCTACCTATAACTGAGGCAAAGCCACCATAAAATCCACTTCTGAAGAGTAACATTAGACCAAGATGAAAAAGCACATTCTCCTCACCCATCCAGACTTCAAAGCAACTATGACAGTACTGATCCTGGCAATGTAGTGAAACAATACATAGTGTCATCTGTTTTGCAGAAAAATGTATTTGGTCTATCAAAGGCTCTGGTGATCTTCACTTCCCACTAAATCTTCCAAAGTCAATGATATTGTTTCCTCATTTGAGACATTATTTCAAGTATACAACAATTCTATTAAGATTACCAGTATCTTGACAATACCCAAAGGGATGAATGAACCCAAACAATCCTAGCTTTTCAAATTACATTCCTCTGTGTATCTATGAAATTACTACTTTAAGACTGTAACTGATGGATACTGTGAAGCAAGCTCCCTAAAAAAGGGAACTAAAGTGTATTCCACATTATTCACTTCCCTTCTGACGCCCTTTTCAAGAAGAGCAGAGAACCTTTATACCCAGCCAGCAGTCCCTCTTGCAAGTATCTTCATCAGTACAAACACCACAACTTCCCCACCAATAAAATCATTGAGGACCTGTTCTTCTCTACCCCTCATCCTCCAAACAACACACTGATCTGATCTACCTTTGTGGTTAACCAACTGCTTCACTATTCAGCAAAAGGGAATGATGTAAAATACCTACCCACAGTTCTTTCAGCCACCACTCAAAACTGACCTCATGTTCTAAGTACTTCAAGCACCTGACCACTTACACAAATCCTTCGCACAGTAGATTTAAGTTCATCCCAAGAGAATCCAGTCAAAAGCAAATGGTGGTAATGATCATTAACCAGCTAAGCTACAAATTTCTTTATTCTCCTATAAAACGGAGGAAACCAAGCATTACAAGGACTTCAAGCCCTGGAATCTAACATTTCAGACAGAAAAGACAAGTAAAACATAAAACCAGAAACCAATCTAAAACTAAGGACAAAAAAAAATAAAACCAGGAAGACTGACATCCTCAGCTGAGAGATAATTAAAGAAAAGATGATTCCGAGACAAACACCAGAATATTAGACTTTAGCAAGCCCGGTGCCACCAGTATCATTGAGATTGCCTTGTTGGTAATGTAAGAGTTCATGTCCCTGAAATCTAGCCCTTCAAGCCTTAGCATTAGAAAACATGTATCACTTAAAAAAAAAAAATACAGACTTGCAAACAAAATGTTTAGACCATTCCAAGTTTTCTGTAAAGTATCTAACATTCATTCTAAATAAAAAACTCTTTTAACAAGACCCAACATTAATTCTGAAGGTCCACTAAAGAGACTACATTTGTCTTTGGCTAGTGTAAGTGAAACGAGCCAAACCAATGTACCCCATCCATGATGCAAGACTGCATCTTAATTAAAAACTCATATCCAGTGGCTGGTGAGCAGAAAGCGTTACCTTTGAAATGGAGTAACTTCATCTTCACATATTTCAAGATGCAGATTACACACTTACCCAGAACAGACAGCAGAAACCACAAGGATAAATTGAGAAATGAACAGTTATTCTACCACTATGTTTGCATTTTAATTTCCCATTCTTCATCTGCAGGCACTCAGGAACACTATTAAATATGCACTTACATTAATAGCCTAATGTCTTCTTTTACAAAAGAACAAACAATGGTTATGGCAGTTCTTTTTTATATCCAACCATGAAAACAAGGAACCTTCAGCAGCCATCAATGTTATTTCCATTGCAAAACTAGGTAATCCTATTTTCTTGTAAAAAAAATCCTAGGATAGTGTATCTTCTTCAATATTTTGTTCTAAAAAGTAACAACAACCAGAGTTCCTCAGTTAAGGAAGAGATTCCTTTACAAGGGACAAAAGGCCAGTATCAGCAGTGTTTTCTAGAAATATAGCAAGGGTTGACCACCAGTGTGAAGTGTTCACTCCACAAGTGCTAAATTTTTAATTAAAAAAAACATTTATTACAACAGAATATTACAAACAACTAGCTTCAATGATCAACAAATAAAACTTTACAAAATGCAAACAATGTAATTTCCAATTGTGGAGTGACAGATATCCCAAGTTTACAAACACAACATCTTTTCATTTATGCCCACTTAAAAATCACTTCCAGTCTGCTTTATTTTCCATCAAATACAGTACATTTATCCAAACAAAAGCATGTACATTCAATATAGAACATTTTGAGCAAAGCTACAATCTTAGTTCCCATTCACAGTATTTTTAGTGCAATGCACTAACAGGGCCAAATAGTTCTCTATCCATAAAAGCATTTTTACTCCTGATCTTGTGATCAACATTTAGATATATTTTATACAAAAAGTATATATGAACACGAGGCACCTCCCTAAGTAAGGGAGTGAACCAATATAAAAAACATGGTATTTCTTCTGATGTACAATACCTTTCAAATTGTAGCAATTTGACACAAATCACTAAACAAAATATTTTCTAAAAGGTAAAAAATAAAAAACAAAGAAACAAAAAAACAAACAAAAACCCAAACAACAAAAAAACCCAAAACAAAACCCATGATCGCATGAAACCTGCCAAGAACTTCATAATGGTAGGCATGCAACTGTTTTACTACAATCTTGATTAAAAGGTTAAAAAAAAGGTATCTAAAACATTTTCCAATTACACAAAGTCAAGTGCTACCCATAGTGGTCATTTACGATTTTGAGAGAAAATATATTTTGAGTTTCTCCCAAACTATCCTCCCTTTTTATTAATATTTAATGAAATAAGCTAACATTATAAATGGTTGTGCACAGATTGTCTATAATACATCAGCAAATATTCACTACCTTCATATTAACATTAGTGTGTTGATCTTTTAAAAATAAACTGAAAAAATAAACTGCAACTATCATTAAAGTGCTTGTGTATAATTTTTTTTTAAAAAATTAAAGAATAGAGGAATGTGGATATTCTTGTAAACTTCCTAGATGTTTACTAAGTTTTCCTATGAACCACATATGGAAACAAAATGGAGGTCTTTGAAGCAACTTCAGCACAGTGAAATTCAGGATGTCCTAGAACTGGGAAATTAGTCAATATGAACAAACTGAATTTATGGCAAATACTAAAAATTAGTAGAATTCAGCCAATACACACTACATTGTTTGCTCTTATACATTCATTTGTAATAATATTAAAACAGTATATTACACAACATTTACTAAAGTAGGATATCACATCAAAGCTTGAGCTGTCCATCAATTAACACTACCAGGAAGAACCATTATGCACAACGAGTTTTCTGATGATTTCCTAAATGAGGAAAAAACACCTTCTTCCAAAGCTGCTGTTCATCAACTTGTCTCTAGTGTACTCTTTTTTAATTTCAGGAAGTTTGTTCTATACTGTGTCAAACTACAACTGCATAGAGATAACTGCTAATTTAGAAGCATGTGCATTTCATTTTAACTACTTCAGTGTTTTGGGAAGTGGCAGTGTCCTACAAGCAGTAAGAATGGTTATACCATAGTAAGAAAAAAAACAGCTTATGAAAATATTTCCTCCTTATTGTACCATTATCAAGAATTAGCAGTTCCAACAATAAACTAAAGTCTTTTTCATTGAAATGAACTTCAGACTTTCTGAACATGTACTTGAACCTACCTGAAGAGAAATGGGAATAAACTAATACTTTGAGTTTACCCATATAATTCTGTTTTAAACTACACAACATAAATAATTTATTAGGCTAAATTTTTAGTTCTTATTCAAAATGCAGAAGTCACCCCCCCTCTAAAATTCAGTATAATTTAGGGTCCAACTCAGTTCTTTTTTGAAGTTATGTCTAATTTGGCCAGGATTTGTTAGAAAGTCACAAAAGCACCACATCACTATTTAACATAACTAGGTGGTTATTCTCTATGAAAGCTGAACTCAAATCAAATCACCTCCTGGAAAATAGCATTTCAGAGTTGAAATATAGAACAAGGCACATATACTTAAGTTTTCTTTTTACCAAATATGCTAGAAAGATGATGCTGAACAAGGATGTTAAAATCTCCTACAAGTATCACTACAGTCTCTCTCCATGACATTTTTGTACAATCCCGACCTTCAGGCATCAGTTGGTCATTCTGAAATACAAACTGACTGTATACAAATATTTTCTTTTTTAAAAGGTCTTCTAAAAATAGGCCACCTTTCACATGAAGGTTATGGAAAACTGAGTAACTACAAATAAAACCCCTCGAAGTGTAAAAAATTCCCAGAGTACCACATAAGCAAAAGTTTAGAAAATTCCAGGCCAGACTTCAATATATATTGATGTTTAAATCAAAACTTTGATAAGATTTGAACAATTTAAAAATATAAATGACCACGAGTCTCCAAACCCAGGCTTATATAAATAAGCATTAAAAGAATGAAATTCTAAATTTGATGACTTCAAAGGTGTTTGCAGGAACCTAAACCGTAAAGATTTTAAATCAAAGCAACTAAGCAACCAAATTACATGAAAAAAAACTGTTCTATGAACTTTTGTTGACAGTGTGTAGGCAATACACATTAACATAAAACTTAAATTCACAAATGCTAATTCCAGTAAGTTCATAGAGATTTTTTCTGTTACCAGCTTTTACTTTAGTACTTTTAGTACTTCTTCAAGTGGTCACAGCAAAGTTAATTAAATGAGTTAAGTTATTCAAACCAAACAAATTATTGTTAATTTTTTTAAGTTACTATTTTAAAAATGTATGTATATTAGCTTGATTATAACATATGCCTTAAGACAGTTTAGAGTTGACTCAGTACAGTTTAATCTACATTCCATCCTCCTACAATGACAAATTTAGATTTTAACTCTTTCCCAAAATGCTAAAAAAAATTAAAAAAAAAAAAATTGACATCTACTTTTGCATTTAAGCCACTAAACCATAAAATCTAAGGGAAAATATGTTTTTGACAATAAATCAACAACAGCAAAAGAAATGCAGTGGTATTGCTGGGGTTTTTTTTTAAAAAAAAAAAAAAAGAAAAAACAAAGACAAAACACTTTTTCTTTTTCCTCACCAGACAACAGCTTTAGATCTCGTACTTCTGCCTTTGGTTTTACTTTCTTCAGGTGAATGAGATACACTTGCTTTGTGGGTTTTCTTATGATGTTCTAGAAAAGCTTTTCTGGCAAATGCTTTCCCACATTTATTGCATCGATGCAGAGAGAAGTTTTTTGTTACTTTTACTTCAATGCCAACATCAGCTCCTTCAAACTTTTTATTGGGAGAATTAGAGGTGACATCCTGTTTTGAACCAATCTGTTTTGTTTCATCCCTCTGAGAGCCTCTTTTTGTCACCTTATTTAGAACAAGATCAATTGGCTTCTTTATTGCTCTTATTTCTAAACTTGCAGTTATTTTCCCAAGGTAGCGTGGTGACTTTTTATGAACCACAGTTATGTGTCTTATCACATCACGCTTGCGACGCGTTTCGTAAGAGCAGAGTGGACACCTGTAGTATTTAACATAAATATTATTTCCATCTGTGTGTAATTCAATGTGTTTTGTTAAATTCTGTTTAGAAGTAAACTGGCGCTTACAGAGTTTACAGTAAAGCTGCTTGAAGTCAAAGCCAGCTGAAAGTTTTGGCTTCCTGGTTTTTTGCTGGCCACCTGCAGCAGATGCATTGGTTGATTTAGGGGTTGATTTAGTGGTTGATTTGCAGGTTGATTTAGTGGTTGATTTAGAAGTTGATTTAGGGTTTTCAGCGTCCTGTTTAACTTTATTTTTCTGTGCTGACGGTGTGTTCTTTTTCTCATTTGAATGATTTGTTCCCTTTAATTCATTGTGTGGAGAAAGCGCAATGGAAGGGGGTGAAGGTTCTACAGAATCTGCTGGTTCAACTTTTATTTCTGTGCCATTGGCAGTATTGTTGGGTCCTTTCTCTCTTTTGGAGTTCTTTCCAGAAAGAGTTATCTTGTGAACAATTTGCATATGCCTTTTCAGCATTATTTGTGAACTATATTTTCTCTTGCACAGAAGGCATTTGCATGCACTTAAATTGTATTCAGCCTTTGAAGACGACTTTTGTTTTCTGGTCTTAAAAGATTTTTTAGCAGAAACTGTATCCAAGAACAAAGGTTGCCCAGGCTTTGTAGCTATATCAGGAGTAATGGAATCCCTTCTTAATCCTCTATGAACTTCATCAAAATGCCTCCTTACATTGGCTTTTGTGGCAAATGATTTATAACATACAGGACAACTTCTACCTAACGTTACAAGAACATTCTTATTTCGTCCTTTTGCGGAGCACTGGTTTGGTTTCTTTTTTGTTTCTATGTACTTCTTTAGCTCTTCCATCTTTTTTTTGTGTACTTTTCGAATGTGCCGGCGTACACTGCGTCTTGAATGAAATTCCTTCCTACAGAGGCAACAAATCAACTGGTGGCCATAATCAGAATTATCCAGAGAATCCAAGTCAGGATTTACTGCTGGTGGCTCCTCTTCAGGAGTAGATATCACCTTGTTTGTAACAGGATCAGCAGGAGGTAATTCTACAGTCTCGCCAGGTGGGACTGGGGCTGGAGCTGAAACAGTCTTGGGTTGCTCAGTGCTGGGTTCCTGTATCTGTGCTGGAGCTTGATCAGGGGTATGGCTATTTTCTGTGTTCTCATCTGGGCTATCAGTCCTTGACACATATTGAAATACAGCATTTTGATTAGTTTCTATAGGTTCCAATGTAATTATATATTCTTGCTTATCTACCCTTGGATAGATTGCTTCAAGAAGGTCATTTATGGCTTGACTCTGCTTATCTTTTGTATCTGGGAGGTCTGTGAAAAGAGGAAAAGGTACTTTTTAATGATTTGGTAATTTTCAATTACTTAAATTTCAAAGTAGCTTTTAACCACTATGTGAATTCAGTCTCCAAATTTCCACAAATCCTCTTTTTTACTCTCTGAACACTCAAAGGCTTTGAGTAATCATTACAAGTTGCCTTTTTATTAAAAGCCAACATCGGAAATAATCCTCCTGGCGTGCTAATGTGAAAGCCACCTGAACTAAAAATTTTTATGACTGGAATTAAGCCAGTCTTTAAAAAACTGTATCAATTGCAAAAATAACAGCATTTGACTGAGCTTGTTCTGCAGGTGTGCAACTAAGCCTGAAGTACCATTAGAAACCGATTTTCCTACTGTGGGATACAGGCACTCTCAATAAAGGGACCTAATTCTGGAAATAAGCTCTTCTCTGAATTCTGAACAATCCTTACCAAAGAATGAAACATCTGTGTAACCTGAGCATTGCATGAAGATATAAGTAGATAATATTTTACAGGTCTCGGTAATATTCTCTTTTTAAATGCCAAATTAGTTCAGTGCTCTACTTCCCAGTGTGATACTCAAAGCATCTGCACTGGCACAACTAAGAAGCCAGGGTCCTACAGCAAAAAGGTGAGGCACTGAGATGACACAGTTCAAATTATTGTGGATAATTTAAAAGATGTGAGTTTTGGTAACAGCTAATTAAAAACCCACACTTAGTCAGAGTTATTCCTTCCACACACCAGCAATACATGAAAAGTGTCAGTACAAGAAATATGCTGTTTTGTTGCTCCAAACCCATTTTTTAACACTGAATTTTAACAGCTTTTGCAGTCAGTTTCAAATGGGCCTATCTATATAGATTTTACCAAGAGTAAAAAGTCCTTCCTATTTTATAGCACCTTTTAAGACTACTTCGTGACTATACTGAGTGCATGTCAAAAACATTACCAGGGAATAGTCTTTGGAATTTTTCACCATGGGGTGCTGAACTTCTATTCCCGCCTCTTGTTCACTACCTTTTATTTATTGAAAAAAACTCCCACTTAGTTCAATAACTATACTCAATTTTACATAAAGCACAAGTATTTATACAGTTTTATTCAGAGCATGCAGTATTATTCCCTTTACTTGCACCTCTCATACTGAACAGTGGAAGTTATTTTATTTGTATGTTACTTGTATGTTACTCCATATAACATATGAAAGCCAATCAGAAATTTAAATGAAGGTTAGAATGTCAGGAGCTGGACATGAAGTCTTTCCTCAGGGTAATCTTACATTGCTTAGAAACTATTGCATCTAAGTCGGATGCAATTCTAACCTTTCTTTGAAACCACAAGTCACCTGTGACTATAACTGGCCAAGCAAGCCCATTTAAGGAAGGTGACAGTACCAGCTTTTCACCTTCTCCTTTTAGCAGACACCATGTGCAAAAAGAATCATCAATATATTTCTCCTAATTTTTGAAATATTGAGGCAGGAAGGCATTAATCAGAAAAGAAAAATCCTCACTGCACCTATACTGATCTAGTCAAGAGATCATGATAATTAGAAAGCTTTACAAAACATTTTTGAATGCTGACACAGTTCCAAATTGATCAACTTTACTCAGATCAACAAAAAGTCATTACTGGAATGAGACTGTAATAAATTTCTTTTTCCATGAAAACATAGTTCTTGGTTTTTTCCTCATCATTTAAGTTACTTCTTTTAATAATAAAGTTTCTTTTCTACAACAAAGATGTTGGGCTAGGCATGATCACATAGAATATCTTAAAGCAGCATAACATGAAGTGAAGCAGGGGAAAACAGACAGCATTATTCAAGCACAGATCCTTAATTAAAAAGGGTAAACTTTTAGTCTGTGTTTCATACTAAGACCAAAAGACTGCATCCATAACACAAGGGATATAAGGGCTTCCTCAGTACAGGAGAATATTAAGGATATTGACCCAAGTCACTTCACAGGAGCAGCAGAAGTCCATCAGAGCTATGATGGCCTAAGACTGAAACACCCTGTTAGAGCCACTGTTTCCTGTAAGATGAGTTTCCCAGTCCTTTAACACACTTTTGGTATCTGTCACAGTAAAGGACAGATGGGAAGGAAACAGGGGAACAAGTAATAGAAAGTGTTAAGTGAAACACTCTTAATTAAAAGGCTACATGTATAAACTAGCTATCTAATTATGGTATTGGCATGGCTCTCAGTTGTTAATTCATATGAAGTCATTCCTGTGGCTTCTTCAATAACATAGAAGTGATCTATATATGTTACTACAGAAATTTAATTCCTTCTCTTTTTTCTGCATGTTTGTGTAAATGGTAAAGAAATACAAATTTTTCAACTTCATATAGCTTTTTTAAATATTTAAATTAATAAGACTTACTATCATCCATCTGAAGACTTGGAGGACAATAAAACTTTTTATGAGTAATTAAATTTGGTAATCCTCTGAAGAGACTCCGGCACAATTTACACTCAAAAATGGTGTCCACATCTTTTAACAAGATATGTTTAAGTTGTTTTGTTCCTGTAATAAAAGAAATATTACACTTAATGGAGGTTTTCTGTTCATCTCTTAATTCGTATCATCCCATGAAAGTGGAAACATTTAGACCATGAATAATTGTAACAGCATTATATCTTTTATATGCTACTTCATTTGCACTGTAAGTTTATGACATATGCTCCAAATTTCACTATGAAGACAAGACTAGGATGAAAAAAACCCTCAAGGATCATGCACATTACAGTTTACAGAGAAAGTGCAATGATTTACAATAAAAACTAACACCTAACATTAGGAAAGAGTTCTTACTGCAGTATTTGGTTGTTGCAATACAGTTGCCCAACAGGAAAGAATAAGCACCTAGAGCATTTAAAGAAGGCTATAGTATTTTTTCTTTAGGGTTATCCTACAGTGCTAAGAAAACAACATAAACAGCTATTTCACATAGAAATGGCACCTAGTAACGCAAAAAAAAAAAAAAAAAAAAAAAACCTAAAGCATAAAATAAAGCAAAGAGAAAAACTAACAGGGCAAGAAATGTTACTACATGTAGGTATCTGACCCAAGTCCAAGATGATGACACTTAGGCAAGATAGGGGAAATGTAGGCATACTTTCAGCCTGATGAAAGGAAAATACATACAACTTAAATCTGAAAGATCTCTATTAAAACAGAGAGAGAGAGAGATAAAATATGCCAGCTTTCCAGAATATTATGCATTGTATACAAAGAGAGTTATATCTAGCTTGCTGAGGTATTCCAGCTCCTGTCCTTTTTTTACACTTTTTTACACTTACTTCTTCATTTCTTATCTCATGAAAATTATTAATGTAATGCCTAAATTAGCACGAGGTTAGCAAATTATGCTTACCCACTCCAAATCAGAAAAGAGCCCTAACTAACCAAATTCAGCTAATTTATCTATCTCGATTTTTCTTAGAATGTAATTAATCAAAACTAATCAAACAAGCAAAATTATAATGAAACTGGACCATGAATAAATAATATCAAACACCTATGGAAAAGCAGCAAGTTCTTCAAGCTGAAATACAAGGTCAAGTGTTCTGTCATCTCATCACACTTCTCTTAGGAATTCCTTTTAAAGATCAAACTCAGAGTCACACTGCAGAACTATTTTCTAAATTAAACTCTTTCAAATATTAATAATTTCATAATAGGCAATAGTTCTTCAATACAAATGGGCCTTACCAAGAAAACTTCTTATTTCTTGGTGCAATAGTAGTACTACGAAACTTTTTACATCTGAGTTTCAGCAAAGCACAGTGTCTTCTTCAACAGTTCCTTAAAAATGGAATCTAAATGTGACCATCTGATGCTACCACAGTTTCTGTCCCCTCCTATGCCTTCCCAGGCCATATCTCATTGCTCTTTCTTTGAGTGTTACTAACCTCACCTTCATTTGACCTGCATTTTTACAAACAGACTACTGAACAAATATTTAGATACAAGAGCAAATAAAAATTCAACAGAGTTCCCCTCGAAAGCAACCAACATTTGAATTTCTGCATATAAAGAAAATCCAGCTGAACAAAACTGAAGATGCTCCATGTAGATAAAATTCGTGTGAGATACCAAACTATAATACAAACAAAATGCTTCCAGTTTGATGAAAGCACACAAAAAAACCCAGAATTCAGTCATGCTGTTCATGTATGCCCTAGCCACAAACATCCCTCTCAGAAAAAAAAAAAAATTCTCCACTATTACCCAATCAAGGGACACACAGGTTCCTCATTCTCACTCCTGTTATATTGATATTTCAGCCTCCTTCTGTTAAGGACTAAAATGTTGGGTTTTTTTCCAATACAAATTACTGGATTTAAGAATTAGTGGATGAGATTAAAGGATTTATGACATACTGGAGATCATACTATATGACACGGTAGTCACTCTGGCTTCAAATCATCCTTACACAACTATGAAGCTTTTCACTGCTGGGAGTAAAGAAAAATAACTGGTCCTTTTGAATCAAACTGTACACCTTTAGGAACTTCTGAAAGCAGCAAAAAAATTTAAAACATCCACTGGTTTTGTGGACACAGCAGGCAGAGGAAAACAGTATAATCTCCTTATTCTCCACCAACTGCAGACTGTGGCAACAAGTCAATCTGCTGCCAGTAAATGCTGCCTCCAGATTACTGGAGAAGACTTCCTGAAGTTTTCTCTATTTTGTAGTTACACCTAATTGCATATTGTGATGGTAATGCAGGTGATACCTTGTGAAATTCTATTAATATTTGTAAATGTTGATGCTAGAATAACTTCAAACTCACAAGAAATCGGTAGAGAACACTGGTCGTAAATATCTCTCTGTCAGAAATATCTAAGTTTATGTCTTTTGCCAGCAGCTTCTTTTTTAGAAAAAAAATAGATTTAAATTCATCTTTTATTCTTAATACTTTGAATGACAGAAGCTTTTGATAAAATTACTAAAACAGTTATGTACACTCTGTCTTAAATCTCTATTCCTTTACCACAAGAATCAAAGACTCTCTTTCCATAATGAAATCTTGTTCAAAACTAGCCAGCAAAATCTTTGTCTAAGTCCTCTTGCCTTCTGTCCAAGCTCCCTGATGCAGGTGATTGATGATAGCAAAGTAAGTTATCAATTTAACACCTGCCAGTGAGGACAATCTGGAAGTAGATCAGAGACAAAGTATCTGCAACCAGTTTGTGCTCTCACCAGTAGATATTCCATTAATCTGCTTCAGATTACATTAATCAGCCAAAGAAGCCTGTCATGCATATCTCAGCCCTCAAGCAATCTCAACCAAACTAAAAAAGGTTACTAACGAATAACCTCACATCCTGTTTTTGTATTAAGTTATTGAAATGCTAGTGGACAACTTAAATATTGTGCCCTTTTACAAGACTCAGACCAGACATGCATCTCATTGTACAGCAGAAGTGTTTTTATACATGACACATATTTAAAAGCTCTAAGTGAAAAAATCTAGAAACACATGGATAGTAGCACTAAAGACCAAGAGTTGCGAAAATAAAATGTTTGGTTTGCCACATCAGAAGTGTAGAAACAGCTTGAAAAGACTGAACATTTCAATCTTCCCTGGCATGCCTTCCCAAATGCTTAGTTGTTCATTGCTATGTATTGCAACTCCTAAAAACAATCAAGGAATTCCTTAAAAGTAGTATGATAAAGCAATTTAAGAAGTTCAAGATTAAGTTATTTCTTCAGCTCAGGAGTTTTATAATAAAGTCATTAATAATAGCAGCAGAAATGACACAAAGCAGAACAACAAACTTAATTTTTAAGGTTTTTGAAAGATAACTGTACAGCAGGATCTGTATCTTCATTACTTTCTATGAAAACCCTTATTAAAAGGAACACCTAATTCCAAGAATCTACAAATATTTTTCAAATGGGCATAAAGTCAGGTGCTGGTTATTTTAATACATTGAATAAACATAACTCTTTTAACAACGTAATGAACTTCTTAAGAGTCAGGCATGGTTTCATACCTGATCGAAAACACTCAATGATTTGCTGAATACCAGATTTTGATGTTTGCAGAGGCTGCTGCAGTAATGGAGGATCACCAGGTTCCAACAGATGCACTGAAATATAAAAGGATAATCAGCCATTAGAAAACACTCAGGTGATATCTGTAACTTAGGAATTTTCCATACATACAGTAAACTAGCTAAAAAGAACAGCCAGGACTACAATAAAAGTAGCCTTACTCTAGAATTTTCACCTATATTGAATTAAAAAACAGTCAACACTGAGTTTTCCAGCCATGATACCTTCTGACAGTTTGCTGTCATGTTGAGCACTTAAAAAATGTATATTCAAAGCTACATGTAACAAAAAAACATCTAAATATATAAAACAGAATTAACTCACCAGAAATGTCCGTCAATTACAATAATTGCCCAGAACAATCCACCTGACTCCCATCATTAAAACCAAACCATATGTACAAAAAAAATTACCAAATACTGATTACCAGCATCACCAAATACTCCAGTATGCACCTAAACACTGAACCCAAATTAAAAGTAGCAATGATCAGAAAAAAAGCACAAGCATAACTACATAGTATATACGAAAAAAACCTATCATAGTATTCTGAACCAAGAAAACTACAATCAATAAACTCTTCAGGTTCAAGTAAACTGCTGAGGGAATACTTTATTTCTGATGTTTCATTCCACATCATATTCTTTGCAATAGCTACTGGAACTAAAACATATATTAATCAGGATTTATAGTCATTCCAATATGCAGTATTTATGCACGTGAAAATTCACAGCATTCCACTGCAGTATATAGATATGGCAATTAAGCTTTGCCCAGAGGGAAACACAAATTTACAGGAATAAGAACACTTATTGAAGCATGTGTTTGCAAAATCATTAGTTAGGTCTTCTTTTAAATTTCATTTTGACTAAGCAGGTAGCTTTGTACTTTATAAACTGGCTCCCACCTTATCCATTTGGTTCGATTTTAACCCCATTTCAAGGTTTTCATTTCTAAATGAAGCACTGAGCATCTCTAAGAAATTTGTATTTAATAAAGGCCAGTTGAGGCATAGTATAAAAACTATTTAGAGACAAGTGCAAAAAGACTAAACAAATTTTGACAGGAACATTGACCTAAAAGATAAAAGGTTATAAAAATTCTAGCTGAAAAGAATATCAGAAAGAAAAGCATTGTAAAAAATGGACAACAGAATGAACACTCCGCCCAACTATGCTGACTCCATAATATACCATTATATATACAAACACATAACAACCATGACAAATCAGCTAATCATTTGGGGATCTCTAACACAATGACATATTGTACTCTACTAGCCTACTCCCTACACTTCAAAATAAAACATTTTGGTTTGTATACGGCTTCTAATCTGCATGTACAACACATCCTGACATCAAGAGGAGTAGCATAGGTGAAGCAGACCTAACAGATCACTGTTAATTTGTCAGGCAAGGAAAATACTTTAGTTTTAGTAAAGCATTAGAACAACTCAAAACCATTTCATCGTCAACACAAAGAAATAGTTCTACTAACTGAACAATACCTACCCTCAAATTAAATTTCATTAAAGGAGCATAATCAAAGTCACCATGCTCACACTTTCATCTGTTAATTCCCCAAACTGATATCTTTCTCCTCAAAACAAGAGCGAAAGC
Organism: Daphoenositta chrysoptera; assembly: GCA_013397915.1. NCBI lineage: Eukaryota > Metazoa > Chordata > Aves > Passeriformes > Daphoenositta > Daphoenositta chrysoptera. Next base: position 43,255 of record VZRO01008081.1, read on the forward strand.
ACCCAAATAGCATCTTTCTTTCAGAAACACAAGAGAAAGCATCCAAATAATCTCTATAACAAGGCAAAAAGAAACAAAATTGCCTTTAAAAATACCAATCATAACAGTAGGCAGAATAATTTCAAAACATCTAACAGGTTGGTTGAACCCTCAAAGTATTCATTACAGTTTCCACTGATGGCATCTTTCACATCACTTAGCCACGGACTATAGAGCTCTTCTAGGACTTGGTGGGGGTTTTCTCCTCTGAGACTAAGATCCTCAATTTCATCAGAGTTCACCAGAGAAGACAGAGTAAAAATATAAACAATGAATGCAAATGATTGCCAGAAACACCATTTGCCAAAAAAACTGAGAACACTGCACTTTTTGGAAACCAAACGGTCAGCTGTTTTATACAACTTCTTGCCTTCCTCTGCTCACTGCATACAGTGTCCATGTGGTGGCCTGAGGATTATCCCACATCCTGCAGGAACTAAAAAGTTCTCTTCCTGAAATTATTTTAAGGCGACAGTTCAAGGATACAAAATAAACATTTCCAAACAAAATTCAGAAACTTTATATGCCTAGACACTAATGATATACATTCACAACCCTCTCAACAGTTCCTGCAAGCTTTTAATGAAGGAGATATGCGAAACAGCCGACGCATCACACACCACTATACCTGGTTCACAGCATCCATGGTGATGGTGGTCAGTCTGACAACACTTGTCCCTTAGAGGCATTTTCCGTGCGCACGACCTACTTTCCTTCTACATCCAGCAGCTCGTTTCTGCTAAAATAAGCAAATTAGCTGTCACCGCCGAAGCACAGGCGGCTCAGGAGCGCGCCAACCCCGCGCCCCCACGTCCTGCGGCGGCACGGCCGGGCAGGCCGGAGGCAGCGGCACCCCTGGCGCAGGAGAAAGTTCCCATTGTTTTCGGCAGGTCTCACGACGCCCTCTGCAACGGCCGCGGCGAGCACGGCGCCGCTCCCGCCCTCCGCCACCTGCGCCCGGGCCGAGGGGAGAGCCCCGGCCGCCGC
>VZRO01008081.1:44727-74243 GCA_013397915.1 Daphoenositta chrysoptera
GACCGGCCCGCCGGGCGGAGCGCGCGGCGGGAACCGGCGCCGTCTTTGTCCGGCGGAAAGGCCCGCGCTGACCGCCGCGCACAGCCCTGAGGGGCAGCGCTGCCCTCAGGGCACCGGTGCCCGCACGCCCGTGGGAGCAGCCAGCGGCCCTGGAGCTGGCAGTTCTGCTCCCTTTCAGCCTGGTCTGCGCCATTGCAGTGTAAAAAATTACGAACCAAACCACCAGTTATTCTAATAGACCTACCAAGGAAAAGGATAGATTAATGTTTTCAACACCTGGAGGGAAAACTCGTGTTCCAAGAGAGAATTGTGTGATCTCTGTGGCAAATACCGGCCACAGAACGTCGGTGCGGTGCAGTGCAGCGAGTGGCAGGGCAGCCGGTGTCTCCAGATACGTTTCCACAGGGTCCTGCTCAGTCCTGTGCTCTTAGTGTGCTTCTGTAGGCACCTCGGGTTGTTGAAAAGCTGATAGTTGGCTTTTGCCAAAGGAAAGGGGAAGATTAAGTCTTCATACACTTAAGGAAAAGCTTCTGCCATTGAAGAAAAGCCTTCTGCCGTTGAACAAAAACCTGTAAGGAAATGTCAGGAGTAAGCACATCATTACAGGAAAACATGCTAAGTGATGGTACTAACACAAACCATCTGTCAAGTCCTGGCTTGTAATAGCATCACTTAATGGAGATAGGACTCGTGGTTTCAGACAAAAGTTCCAAGTCCCATTACAGTCTGTATGAGAGTAGGATGTATCACACTTTCTCAAATCAGACATGGAGAGAGCTTACTATCTGTGGCCATTAACTTGTACCCAATAATGTCTTCTTTTAAAATACGGGCATTGATTTTATCAATAAGTCGTCTTTTTCCAAAGCAACGTGACTCCAAATTCAAACTCCATCAGTTGCATTTGGACTTCGGTCAATAACCTGGAAACACGTGAAGTATCAGAGAACAGCTCAAACAGCTGAGTGCCAAACAGCATCTTAACTCATAAGTACAACAGGAGTCAGTTGAAACTTTTGTGTAGGATAACCAAACACAGGTCTTCGTGTGTGTCCAGAGGTGCTTTCATCTTGAGCTTAGCTACATCCTGAGCTCTGCTGTGTTTCAGACACGCAGTGGAAGAGGTGTAATCTCCACCACCTGTGCAGCTGTGTTCAGCCCATGTACAGAGCACTTGAGTAAAAGTGTAAAGCTCATGTGCAAGGAACACAGCTGTCAGCTCTAGTTCTGCACAACAGCCTACTGACTGTTGTACTTGCCCGAGGAGCATCGAGCTTAGAGAATTAACATTTCCCACCTCCCAGGAGATGTGGGAATCAGGCTTAAAGATGATCTTGCATTCTCACTGATGCCACTGCACTACAAATGTTGAAATAGTAGGGTTATAGCAGCTTAACTTTGCATCTTGGAAATTTACTATGAACATTAGTAGCCTTGTCACAAATATAATTTTACTGAGTGATCAAAAAATAAGAAAGGAAAAATCAACCTGTGAATTGTAAACCAGTAACGGAAATTTAGTCTTTTGGTTTTATTTGGGTTTCTGTGTTTAGCCACTTTCAACAGGATTTTTTTTTCTCCTTCTAATCCAATGAAAGTTTCTCTTTTTGTAGCTTGTGGCCTATATTGTGCTTGCATGGCAAGATTTTGGTCGTGCATGGCCTATAAGGGCGGCTTCTCTGAGAAGCTGCCAGAAGCTTCCCTCATGTCACAGAGCTAATGCCAGCCAGCTCCAAGATGTACCCATCACTGGTCAAGGCTGAGCCAGTCAGGGATGGTAGTAAAGCCTCTGTGATAACATATTTAAGAAAGAAAAAAGTTCCTGCACGGAAGTCATTGTGACCAGAGAAGAGAGGAGAGAGAATACATGAGAAAAACTGCCCTGCAGACAGTAAAGTCAGTGAAGGAAGATGGGGAAGGAGGAGGTGCTGCAGGCACCAGAGCTGGGATTCCCCTGCAGCCCCTGGTGCAGGCCATGGTGAGGCAGCTGTGCCCCTGCAGCCCTTGGAGGTCCCTGGAGCAGCAGAGATCCACCTGCAGCCCCTGCAGGACCAGCAGAGCAGGTGGATGCCACAGGTGACTCTGTGAGAAGCTCACCCTGGAGCAGGTTCTTGGCAGGACCTGTGGCCTGTGGAGAAAGGAGCCTAGAGGAGGTTTGAGCAGGTTTGAGGCTAGAGCAGGTTTGCCAGCAGGACTTGTGATCCCATGGGAGACCCATGCTGGAACAGTTTGTTCCTGAAGGATTTCCCCTCTGTTGAAAAAAAAGGACCCATGCTGAAGCAGTTCATGAAGAACTGCAGCCTGTGGGAAGGACTCCTCTCCCTGAGGAGGAAGCAGCAGCAGAAATAACATGATAAACTGACAATAGCAATAACCAGCTGTCCGTGTGCACCACTGCTGGGGAGGAGGTAAAGATTTGGGAACAAAGTTAATCCCGGGAAAGAGGGAGAAATGGGGGAAATGTGTTTTTAACCTTCATTTTATTTCTCATTATCCTACTCTGACTTTGATTGTGTTCAATAATTTCTCCAAGCTGGGTCTGTTTTGCCCATGATAGTGATGGATCTCTCCCCATCCTTATCTCATCTCATGAGATTTCATTATATTTTCTTTCCCCTGTCCAGTTGAGGAGGGGAGGGATAGAGCAGCTTTGGAGAGCAGCTGACATCCAGACAGTGTCAGTGGCCATTCTTTCTTGTCCTTTTCCTATTCAGCTCCAAGAAAGTATACTTCCTCCTTCTTAATTACCCCCCCATGCAGTGAAGCATTGGGATTTTGTCCTCTCAGTGTTCTCTTCAAGGTAAAGAATCTGAATTCCTCCAGCCTCTCCTTATGTCACGTGCTCCAACCCCTGGAACCGTCTTGGTTACTTTCTCTGGATACTTTTCATCTTCTAAGTATCTCTTGCATACTTGGGAGCCCAAACTGGACACAGTATTGCAGATGTGGCCTCCCAAATGGCAAGTAGAGGAGAATAATCATCTCCCTTCACCTGCAGGCTGTAGGCTTGTTGATGTGGCACAGAATAGTGGTTAGTCTTAATTACACCAGAGCTGCACTGTTGACCCTCATTTCACTTTTTAACTGGGACCCACAGGTTCTTTTTGCAGAGCTGCTATCTCATTAGTCAGTCCTCAGCCAATACTATTGCATGGGGGATTTTGCCCTGGGTGCAAGGCTTTGTCCTGTCAGGACATTCTCCAGCTTGTTCAAGGTGTCCTCACACAGCAACCTTGTCCTCCAGTATGTCAGACACTCCCTGGTTTCTGCCACTCATTTCATCATAAAAGACAATGACATGGGTTGTACAAAATGTGCCTTTCTGTCTTCCCCCTCTACAAATTTAGAAATTCCAACTAAGATAAAGTTCTCTACTGCTGTGTTTTTCGTGAGGTGAAAATGCATATTTTTGAAAGATGGCTAAACAGCAACTGAAATCTTATTCTGTCTTAAATGCATTTGCATAACTTTTGTGTTCCACACTTAAGAAAGACCAGAAAAAATGGGCACTGTTGCATGCATGTGTGAATCTTAGTAATTTAGCTGACCTTGTAACCTGCTTGTGGGTGGAAGACCGTGGTCTGTATACTGCGGTTAGAAACTCCTCGTGTAGTTTACAATGCAAGTAATTAATAACATGGGCAAACAACCACACCCAAACTTTGACCAGCCAGCCAGTCATGTGCAAAGTGTCCCTGGGACTGATAAGAGCTGCCAGCACAGATCGGGTAGCTCCACCTGACCTAACAGAACGTGCCTTGAGGAGGGTGCTTGCATAGTGGAGTCCTTTCAGCCAGTAGCCAGCCATTGCATATGAGAAATTTGGATCAGGGTAGCAAAGATCCCAGTAAAGTTCACTTCACAGCACACTGCTGCAGTTGTTCATCCAGGAGGTTAAATTGGATCTTGGATCCAATTTGAGTTCCATAGTGTAAAAAAGAACAAGCACATGGTGTTGTCTGACTTCGAAAAACAGAATATTCTTTGGTAAAATATGAACAATAATTGGAATTTATAATAACTTTCTTTTTGTCTTACATAGATAAGATTCAATGAAAATGAAAAAGATTTTTAGAACAATACATAATTCTTCATACAATCCATAATTAGCTTGTATCCAGGGAACATAGAAATTCACAGTGAAACCAGATACAGTGTAAAATTTACAGGATACACTTGCATATAACAAAGATAAGGATGAAAATACTTTTGATCCATTTCATGTAAATTCTAGGCATAAAATATATTATTAGGGGAGGGGGTTTGAGTTTAGCTTTCATTTCTGCCTAATGTTCTCAACCAGCAGAGTGTGAAGCAGAATATTTATTAATTGTCTTTTAGATGATGGGGAGCTGGTGGTAAGTATTGAACTAAGGCTTCTGTTACAACTTGATGATCAACTTCTTTTTAATTGTTTCTCGATTGTGAGTATGGCTTTGAGAAATGCAAAATTCAGAACAATTTCTCTTAGTTACTGCGTTGTGCTTTCAAAATATATAACAAAGTATTCTAGCAAGGGAGGTATATTTTTGCTAGAGGATATTGAAGTGTTATCTCAAGCAGTTGTGATAGTAGGTTTAGTATCCACTGAGAGGTTTTGTCTTGCCAAAGGGCTGGTACTAACACCTGCTGAGATGCCTTGCCACCTGTTTAGTCAGCTAAGAGCTGTAAGATTTGAATTCTAAACTTTTCCTCATACGCTATGACCACTAACATTTTTTCTGTGTTTGGGATGCATTTTGGATGAAGCACCTGGCTTCACAGTAATTTTTCCTAGAAGGAAATAATTGTAAGTTGCAGTGAACTAATGCTGTGATGCTGCACTGAACAGAGTTCATTTTAGCAGAGGTGAAGGTAAAGTTGCATTAACCCTGAAGGATCTCACATGTAATATGTGCTAACCAGGAAGTATCACAAATCATAGTCATAAAGTGTTTCACTGCAAATACAGATATTCCAGCATTCCTTAATATAGCAGTCTTAGTCTGTTTACTGATTTGATGTGGCTTCATCGAATGTCCTTGCTGAACGCATCCCGTGAAAACTGTGTATTCTGAAATTCTATAATAAACAAATTTTAGACATAGAAGCCTGAGAGAAGTTCAGACTCCTTCAAGGGCAGATAGACCCTGCAGAAAGACCTCAACAAATTAGAGAGATGGACAATCACCAACTGTATAAAATTTAACAAGTACAGGTGATGGAACCTGAGCCAGAGACAGGGCAGTTCTGATTGTGTGTATAGGCTGGGGAACAGGAGGCTGGAGAGCAGCACTGCAGAAAGGGACCTGGGGGTCCTGGTCCATGGCAAGCTGAATGAGCCAGCAGTGCCCTGGCAGCCAGGAGGCCAACCCTGTCCTGGGGGGCATCAGGCACAGCACGGCCAGCTGGGCAAGGGAGGGGATTGTCCCCTCTGCTCTGCACTGGGGCAGCCTCACCTCCAGTGCTGGGGGCATTTTCAGGCACAACATTTTAAAAAAGATGCTGAGTAATCAGAGAGCATCCAAAGGGGGGCCACAAGGATGATGAAGGGTCTGTAGGGGAAGCCATATGAGGAGCTGCTGAGATATCTCGGTCTGTTCAGCCTGGAGGAGATTGAGGGGATTCCTCGTTGTGGTCTTCAACAACCTCACAAGGGGAAGCGGAGGGACAGACACTGATTTCTTCACTCTTGTGAATAGTGAACACGACTTGAGAGAATGGCATGAAGTTGAGTTGGAGGAGATTTAGGTTGGATATCAGGAAAGTTTTTCACCAAGAGGGTGGTCGGGCACTGGAACAGGCTCCCAGGGAAGTGGTCACAACACCCAGACTGACAGAGTTCAAGAAGTGTTTGAACAATGCTTTCAGGCAGATGGTGTGATTCCTAGGGTGCCTTGTGCAGGGCCAGGATTTGGACTCAGTCGACCTGATGGATCCCTTCCAACTCAGCATATTCCATGATTCTATGATTGAGGCACATCAAGACTCTTTTGTTAAAGTCTCTGACCATGATGGCCAAACGGGTAGAACACGTGCCAAGGAAGCAGAATACCTTGATTTCAAAATCCTAAACTACAGTTTAGACACCCTTTTTGTTAAGCTCAAGGCACAGTTAAATCAGGAATTCAAGAGCTGAGGGACTTTAGAGAAATTAAAAAAGACAGCCTGATTCTATTGAGAGTAAACTTAACTTGAGGAAGGGGAAAAACAATATTGAGTTCTGGTTGCGATTTATTTATGCTGTTTTATGATTAATGTTGTTTATTTATTTATATCCAAAGATGCATAAGTGGGAAATGAATAAATTAGTCTTTAGACCACAGATGTGTTGACTTTCAGATAAAGGTGGGATCATTCAGACAATTCTGTGTTGGTTTGTCCTGTATCAGTCACCTCAAAAAAGTACATTAAAGGTTTTCTATGTACTACTAATGAAATTATGTGCGCTGTAAGCCTGATGTGATTTTATAATCCAATGCAACTTGCTTACAGTATTTAAACTGTGTATACTTACATGCCTTATGTTTTTGTTGAAATCTTAAAATTAAATTCAGTTATATTTGCATCAAATCCACATCTGCATAATTGCAATGTTTACACTATTCTTATACCTTAGCCTTGACAGTATCTTACAGAAAATCCCTGGGCTAGAATAATTCTGAATCCTAGTCAATATGTATTACAATCTAACAAGCAGCTGCATCTTCATGCTCTGTTCCTCAATTAACATAAAGCTTCATTACCCTTTTGGGATAAAAATAAACTGCTATGTGTATTGTCTTACCCATAATTCATTTATTTACAAAGTTATTAAAACTCATAATTAATTAGACTTCTCATGAGGTCTAATTCCCTTCTGTGCTTTCTGGTGCACGACTATAAAGTTTAGCAAAGGGAACAATTTGCATTGCATCTCTCCCCTGGAGGTCCTTGTCATCATTTGATCGTGGATTCGACCTATTCTGTTGTTTTCCCTCTACACCCTTCAGCTTTGATTCCTGGTTGCGCAGTCAAACAGCTTCACACAAAGGCAGGAAAAATTTTCTGGCCTAAAAGTATTTAGCTTGTGATTACAGCAGTTGTGTGGAGAGTGTGAGGTGGTTCAGTCATCAGCAGGGCTGCTTGGGGGCTGGAATCCAGCCTACCCATCTCAGTGCTGCACCTTCGGACAGTGGGTGCTGGCAGGAGAGTTAGAGAGCACACGGAGCAAATGCTCTTCTTGAGAAAACGTCTGTGCAGCTGGAAACAACTGAGGTGACAAGAAGTGACCATTGTAATGCCCCAGGAAGACATTCTGCATCATCAGATCAGGGTGGCCAGTAACCCTCTCCTACAAGGAACAGGGAAGACAAAGTCTAACTGAATTGATGACATAGTTTGGGTGTCTCGAGTGGGACTTTTGAAACTTGTGCTCTTGGGAACTCAGCTTCAACTAGCCAAGAAGTTCCAGTATTCTTGTTTCCTCCTCACGGATCACTAACAAGTACAGCATGACTTGCCACTTTAAAATAATTTGCTTTGCATACCTTTCTTTAAGAAAGACATTATTCTGTGTAAATATTCTCACCTTTTTGCTTACCTGCCTGTCTGGGTAAAAAAACATAAGTCTGCTTCTCAAAGTACAGATAGTTTACTTAACAAAAGAATTAATCTAGTAAAATTTATTAGGAAAAATGAAGGACTTGCTTACAGTATTATATAATGAATTTGCATCTTCTTACCGCATTCAGTTTTCTTCCAGTCCAGTGAATTTTCCTGTACACTCTTCCTGTAGAGTGAACATAAAGTTAATTTAATTCATGTTCTCATCCCTGATTAATCTGATTAATAGAAAACACATACAGAATAGCAACAAAATGAGCTTCATGCTTTCAGAAATTTTTTAATTGAGGCATATATATTCTAAGGCTTTGTGATGTGCACTAGGAAATGGAGGGTAATGCATCTGGATAAGCAATTTGAGGCCAAATGCAGACCTGGTCTAGCATGCAGATTCACAAGGTGATCATGTTCTGTACCAAATAATGTATTTCAAACCTATTTCTAATTATGAATCTAGTGAAGTTTAAAGTAAAGTGCTGCCAGCTTAAGTGCTTTCTAATGTAGATGGTGGCAAAAGATCTAGACTGTTGAAGACAGAAGAGAAGATGTAAGAATTTCTAATTCTTCCAGAGGAAAATATGAAGGACCATATTCCTAAACTTATCTCAAAATGTGCTGGTGAGGGGAAAGTCCTGCAGAAAAGTGACAAGGACGTATGTTTCTCTGTGTGTACATACGTAGGCGGTGTATGTCCACATGCAGTTGGATACAGCATGGGAGGGGATGGGAAGCAGTAGAATGAGAGAGGTAAGTGAAAGAAATAGGAGAGTGAGAGAAATATATCTGGAAGGAGGCTTGGACAAGAAAAGGGAGAATGACAAAGATTCATGAGAAGAGGGGAGAAAGAAGGCACAGGAAAGTTTTAGAATGAAAGGATGCAGCAAGGTGCAGTAGCTTAAAAGTAATGCAGGCAAGACTGACAGCAAGAAGCATAGCAGAAAGCAGGAGGAAGAAGTAGGAAGTCAAGAAAGAAGGAACAAGCAGTAGAATTCATTAATCCAGGTTTCATGGGGTTTTATGACTTGTAATGAGATTACCTCCTGTTTGCTGACCATTTTCTTAGGTTTTGTAGTAAAAGCAAGGAAGTGTAAACATAAGCACCCAGGTCCTGGGTCTAGCAACAGTGCTTAGAAAATCCAGAAATAAGAACACTTCTATTCAAGAGGAAACAACTACTTTTGTAAGATTATTTATATATGTGTCTGGATGTAAGTCAAATTCTATATTGCAGGGCAATAAGAACCTTTCAAATTTTGTTTGAGATACTATGATTTCAGCAGCAAACTTGAAAGATATTACTCAGCATCAAGGAACAAAGGCAAATATTTCGAGATGTCTGAGGACAAGCCATGAAAACCAAAAAGAAAGAAAGCTGAATTCCAAAAATAATACTTTCAAAAGTAAATCCCAGTAAATACTTTCAAAAGTACCAAGAACAAGTATTTGTAGAAGTGCAATGCACAATTAACCCAATCAGCATAAAATTACTGTTTCAAATAAAGAAGGACTGCAGATGATAAATCACAGAAAGGACTGAAAGAAAAATGAAAGGTTCATGGGCTAAAGAAAACTGGTGATAGGCAGCTAATGAGCTAGTCTACATTGTCTAAGGCAGAGAATATCCATATAAATGAACTGTGGTGCAGCTCTGCCCTCAGTGGGAGACTGATTGGGTTTCTACACTCTGCCTGGCTCTAGTCAGCTTGTGGGAATGTTATAACACTGAGACCTTGAGCACTGTCAAAATCAGTTGAAATTTTCAAGAAGGTTCCAAAGCTTATTGCAAGGCTTATACTGACAGAATATGCAACAGAGTAAATTTTGCTTCCTTAGGAAGGGAGGCAAAACCTATAGAAAAGAAAAAAGAGACAGATAGACTGTTGATTGCCACTACATTAAAGCTAAATGCAGTTTGCATTTGCACTGCAAATTCGATTTGCTTCTTGGATGGCAGAACATGACATGCCTAATTTGGACTATAAGTCCAAAATAAAGGACACATTCATCAAAATAAAGTCAATGACAATAAACTAAAGGTACAAATGGGAAGTAAAAAGCACAACACAATTAATTAAAGGTACAAATTGGGAAATACAAAGCACAACAAAATTCTGGATAAAAGAAACTGTGCAGCAAATGTGACAGACAAGATTGTGACACAAGGCTTCTCCTACTTCAGTGTTCAAGATCCATGAATGCATAAGAAAGATATGCACTAAAGGATCAGGAATCAGAAGATTAATAAGTGATTCCATAAATAATATTCAGTGTATTATTCAGTATATTCCATAAACAGTATTCAGCGATAAAAGAGAGCAGTTATATCAGTGGCAATATATTACAGCAACCTCCATTCAAGTTGAATATGGACAGCAATGACAAAGAGTCCCAAGGAATCAAACCTCAAACAGAGAGTCAATCCCTGTAATGAGCAGGACTGATCTGCTCTGACGCTGACCTACTGGGTCTCTCTTCCACATTTTGACAGTACTTGAGTGAATGAAATTTTTGCTAATGAAACTGAACTGACCTGAGGTCGGCAGAGGATATTTTGGCATACGATATTTTGTCAATCATGACTCTTGTTAAAATTGTTCTTATCCCACAGCTTCTACTAATTGTATTTTTTAATGTGCTAAAGACAAAGTTGGTGAACAAATCATCATTTTTCATTGATCAGCTTGGCATGCTTTTCTGTTATTTCCTTCAAGCTAACTTACTACGTGATATTTAATTGGCCACTAAAAATATATTGTCCAAGCATCATGCCAGCTGCCTCTCAGGTGAATTAATTCTGTCATTTACTTTGCTTATAACACATCTCCTTGAACTACTGCACAGTTAGTAACCATATACTATTAGGCAGTATGGATATTAGAGAATAGTTCTGAAAACCATGTGAATTTGGTCTTATCACTAGTCTGGTAAACATTTTTGTCTTACAATTTTTGCTGTCACATAGAGTCTGTAGCAGAGACTTAGTCCCAGACAGCTAGTGAGTTCAGTTCTTTATGTCCAAAGGAATAGGCTGCAGCCCATAGAGGACTGTAGTAGCCCTGGGCTATTGCACAGCAAAAGAATAGCTGGATTCTGTTAATTCATCATTCATGCCAACTCATTTGGTATTATAACATATAAGCGTTGGAACAGGGTAAACTCATTATTTATATTTTTAAAAAGAGGAGGAAGACAAGAGAAGGATTTAACAAACCTGACAATTTACCCTTGGTCCCCCCAGATAGTGAAGCAAGTAGTGAAAGACACTATTATAAGCATTTAGAAGATAAAGGGGATATGTAAAAGTCAACTTATACCTGCCAAGTACAAATCTTAGGAGGTCACCTAATTTCCTTCTTAATGGGTAATAGATCTAAAGAAACCAAGAAGTGGAATCTAGCAGGATTTCAGGAAGGCTTTTGATGTTTTCTTATGTGGGATTCTCATTCATAGGCACGCTAATGTAATTAGAAAACCACGTGTAAAGAGAATTTATCAGTAATTTACTATCAAACTAGAAAACTATTTTAAGACTCTATCCTGGTTGCATACAATTAAATATGTTTATTCATAACTGGGTGTATTTATTCAATTTATAGATAATTTCAAGTTGATCTGCAAGCATAAAGAAGGCCAGCATGATAATTAAAAATTATTTTGATGAATTCAAAGAGCTGTCCACAAAAAGGATCACAGAATCACAGAATGGGTCGTGCTGGAGGGGACCATTAGTTTGTCTGGTCCAACCTCCCTGGTCAAGCAGCTCATCCCAGAGCACATGGCACAGGATTGTGTCCAGATGGTTCTTGAGTATCTCCAGTGAGGGAGACTCCACAACCTCTCTGTGCAACCTGTTCCAGTGGTCCATCATCCATACAGTAAAGAAGTTCTTCTTCATGTTCAGGTGGAACTTCCTGGAACTGTGCAATTTCTGCCCATAGCCTCTTCTTCTATTGCTTGGCACCATTGAGAAGAGCCTGGCTCCATCCCCTTGACACAAGACATATTTCAAGTTTGGAAATATGAAATCCTGCTTTAAGGTAAAAATAGACACTCTGTGGGTGGCATGCAGGCATTAGTGACAAAAAAAACAATGCTGAGGAATTAGGTAAGGATGCTACAGAGTATGCATATACACGAACTTCTATTCATTATATTAATAAAAAGAAGTGTAATATTAGAGCTGCAGTCTATCATACTACCACAATGATAACAATTATCACAAACTGCTGGAAAAATTAGTGAGGTCAAAAATTATAATAATGTCAGGCTTCAATTATCTGCTGTCATGCTGATAAGATTTCCGGCAATCAGGAGTGAATCATGAGCTCATCCTGAGATTGTAAGGGCTATGGAGAAAATGAGACAAGAATTCTTCAACAGTAACATTCAAATTTTTGGAAGAAAAGAAAAATTTGAAAGAAGAAGTTTAAAAAGTTTACATTGGATTGGAGACTATAAAAATGTCATGCTATAGGCCAAGTGTCAATGAATACACTCTACTAGGAAGACATTAAAAGCATTTAAAACCAAAATAATGTTGCTGTGATTCAACTACGAAGAAAGATACTAAAATACAGAAATAACTTTTAAAAAAATGTAGTCATGTCCAAAAGAGGAGGGGAAAAAAACAGATGAAGAATCTCTATGATGCTAAAGGTATAATTACAGACAAGTACAAAAACACTATTCTGAAGCCCTAGATAGATATTCACAGCCATCTTAACCACATCGAAAAGAAGCAGCTCACCAGACCATTAGTGCAACAGATTTGTGATCACAAGCAGCACTCAACAAACATAAACAGTATCAGAAAACCCTAAACTAATTCTTTGTATCAGTTTTCACTGAAGAGAAGATCATGTCAGTTCTTAGCACCCCTCTTCATGAGTGATTAGTCCGAGGAACTGTCTCAATTCAAATATTAACAAAAACGTGTTTAAAACGAACCACTTAAATTAACTATCCTAAGTAACAGGGACAAGGTGGTTATCAACCCAGAGTTGTAAAGAAATTCAAACCTGAAATTACTGAGCAGTAGTATATAACCTGTGGTTTAAATCAGCCTCTTAGTGCCAGTGGTCTGGTCAATTAAAAAATGAGACACCAAGCTTAAAACAGGCTCCAAGAGAAATTCTGGATACTGCTGGCTCATAAATCTGATTTATCTTTTCAATCAGTTTTCTTTCTATTTAATTAAATGCAATGTACTGACAGACAACCAGCAGAACTTTTGTTTGGGAGTCATGTTTTACCATCTGTTACAGATCTCTGAAGGAAATAAGATACCTGTCATCTGTTTAATATTTTTTACATAAATATTCTTATCAGAGGTGTAAATAACTTACAATGTTATACATAAGTTATAAAAATAATAATAAGGTTAAATAATCAGATTTTACAATGAGAAGAAACTATGAGAGGAGATCCCCCTAAGAATCTGAGTTAGAATATTTGGTGTGTAAAATAGTCATAACCATATGGAAAAGGAGGAAATTGTTAAAGAACAAAATTTTCAGATGATGAAGTATTACGCATGCTAGACAAACATAAAACTGACAGCAAAGAAATCCAGAGATCTTAAAATACTGAAGATCTGTTGAGTAAAAACAACCATATAAAATGGTGACAAGTATAATAACATGCACATGAGGTAAAAATACCATAATTATAAATATATAACAGCTGTCTCAAACTGTGGCATCTATGATCTTTCAGAAAGATATCTGAAACCACTGGAGGTAGGAAAAAAAACAATAAAGAGAATGTTAGAAATTACTAGGCATAGGGAGAACAAAACAGAAAATCCCATTTATCACTGTCAACCCATCCTGGTCCTCCTTTCGAACACTTCATACCATACCCTTTGTTTTGAAAAGAGGGGCTACAGAATTCTGAGAAAATACTACGAAGGAGGGACAGTCACTGAGAAGAGCAGTAGCTTCTGTACAGGGGAGGAGAAAAAGTGTCAAGACTTTCCATGCTTGGAGAAGATAGAGAGGGATATGATACAGAGCTATAAAATTGTAAATGGTTTGAATAAGATGAATAAGGAGTGCTTATTAATTATTTCTAAGCTCACAAAAACTATGAAGCCCTTAAGGAAATTATCAGGGAGCAATGTAAATTTTACAAAATCTTAATATATTATTATTAAGTAAATTGTGGGTTTCATTGTCACAGAATACTTTGGAAGCTAAAAGGACAAATGAGTTCCAAAAGTGATGGATTGATGGATAAATGGATGCAGAAAAGTCCATTTGTAGCTCTAAAATACAGTTGCCTTCAGTCCAGGAAGCTCTTTGACCGAGAAGACATCACAGATGTAGGATCACTGTTATGCTTTTCTTGGCAGTTTTGCATTCTGGCTTCAGCTTTGCATGTGGTTCTGGGTTGCACTGCCTTTCAGTCAAGCATGAAAGGCCACAGGTTCTTATGAAGTGCTTGTGTTATTCTAGACAGAAGTTCTGCAGAAATGTTCTTGGGGATATAGTATATGCCAAGCAGAGCAAGTGTCAGAAATGTCAGACAGAAAATGGCAAATTTCAAATGGTGAAGTAAAGACATGAATTTGAAGGATTATTTCTCTTCAATTCACCTCTGGTAAATCACTAGCTGGAAAACTGGCCAGGTTTTGGCACTGAATTTCAGGCAAAATTATCCAGAAAAAAATCTGTAAACATCAAAAGTCCAAGGAATATGACCTATAAGAAACATGAAAAGTATTGCAGATCTTTAATGTATACTGAAAACTTGCAGTATGTATAAAGTAGAATTTAAAAAGGAAGAAAAAATGTTTACTAAGTCATAAGAATAAAGAATAAAATGTAGAAAGCTGTTGCAAAGAAGATTTGAGCTAGACCACAGAGAGGATTTTTTAACAGGAAGATCCCAAATACTGATGTAGATCGCCTAGGGGAGTGCAGAATCTCTGTTATCCTTGGGTTTCTAGACATATGTTAGACCCATATCTTTGCCGTTTGAGTGCAGTAAGTGGGCTCTCTGTGTTCTACATTCATCAGAGTCCTATTTTTTTCTGACATTTGAGGAATGCTTTGTCTGATATGTGTGTGATAAATTCATATTATTTTGACTGCATGCTGGCATGCAGCTATTCATGCTGTCTTTGTGTATATTTATTTTCTTTCTCACTCCATCTCTAATCATCTATAATTTTATTTACATGCTCAGCAACTGTTTCTCACAGTCAAATTCCTCTCCATTGGCTTGACACTCACTGCTTAGTGTTATTCCCTGTGTTTTGTCACATTCTCCTAGCTCATTTTTCAAACAGCCAGTGGTAATTTGTTGACATTTTTATAAGGACAATTTCAAATTTCTTTTTACTTACTTATTTTTAAAATACTTATTTTAACTTACTTATTTTTAAAAGCATGATATGTAACAATTGAGCACGTTATACTAAGATCAATACCATCCCCTGATTCAATATATTCTCTCAGCAAATATTTATTCCTTTGGTAAAGATGCTCAGGTAAAGTGTCCCAGATATTTTGCTCAATCATGCATGGAGGAGAAATACTTTTTGCTTTAAATTCAGTGCAATGTGTTGGCAGCATTTGTGCTCTAAGGTTAGACTTGAGGATGAGGCAAGGAACAAGAAGCCGAGATGACAAAGATTTAAATGTGTTTCTTTATCCCTGGCACTGGCAGCTGCCACCTGGGGTTGTACCACAGCAGATCCTGCGCTCTCTTGGCGTGGTACTTCCACAGGGGCACGTTCTTCTCTGCCCGGGGCTGACCCAGCCCATGCAGGCAGAGCCTGAGCAGGCAAGAAGGTCCTCAACAGGCCCCAGATTTCTTCCTCCAAAAAGCTCTAAAACCTGTGTCCACACTTAAAGTAAATGCTTGCTTGCAAACAAAATAGCAAATGGGCCTTGAGAACACAGCAAGCTAGTATGCATGATGTTCTGTGTGCCCACATCTGCACACTAGAACAGGTAGAACTTTTTGTGGATTATGGATCACTAGAGCAGAGCACACAGGATGCTCCAGCAGAGTCTACTTCCTATTACTTGTATCAGCGGAAGTAGGAGTAGAAAAGTCCAGCAGCAAAAGAAAGTCCCATGTTGCATTTGAGGAGGAAATATGTCCCCTGCCTTCTTTCACAGAAGAAAACCTGAGATAACCTTTCTAGAACCTTTAATATCAGCTGTTTACTTTGGGTTCAAGGCCTTTAAAGGTAATGAGTTTTGCAAAGGTATTTATCCCTGCTTTCTGAAAATCTAGCTCTGAAAGACAAAAAAAATTATCCATATATATTACAATCTTGGCTTTTATTCAAAAGAACAAGTATCCATTCACTCAGACCTGTCTGCAGAATAAAGGTCTGAGTGAGCCATGTCATTTTTACAAACTGTCACTTAAACCGATAAGATTATCTTTTTATGCAGAACTATGGGGTGGGTAACAGCTCTGTATCTCTTATATTCCAAAGTGTTTCTAAAGTCACAAATATTTTTCTTCATAATCAGGCAAAAGCCTTCAAGTGGCTTGGGACAAACTCATCTCCTAGAAGAAAAGGTAGGGAGACACATACTCTACTAGCCTGTTAAACTCCAACAGGATTGTTCAGAGATCTGTGTCACTTCATCCTTCCCCTTAGAAAAATCACAGATGAAGCAAATGAGGGCAAATGAGGGAGATTACTTATGTCTGATTGAGTAGACCAAGAGAAATCCAGGCTAACTTCATCCATATCAGAAATGAGCCATCAAACTTGAAACTTTTCCTCATCCCACCTTGAAGAATACTATCATCATACAAGAGAATCAGAAGGACTTCTTTTATAGTCGTCCCACTCAATGTACATAATCCTTTGACATGTTTAATGTTCCTTGATTATATATCCTATTTCTGCCTTTTGGTGATTAGCAGTGCTATTGTTGTGCCAGAAGAGGTTAAAAGTTTTTGTAATTTGTTCCCTTGTTGCAGGCAACTAAGATCAAGGTCTTTGACTGTTTTCTCTTTGATTGTCTGAAGCTGGGCTTATTTAACCCTAATGTTTTCACCCCTTTTTTTAAAAAAATGGCTTCAATTTAGAATTCCTGTAGAAGTTTCATATGGTTTTATGGCACCCCTTCCTGCCTGGCTGCACTAGCCAACCCTGTAATCACTGAAATACAGTATTCTTAAAGAGCTGTCCCAAGCAGACCTCTGATTCTTTTCATATATGCCCAGGAAAAGTGTAAGTGTATACATCTACTCCAAGCCACTGCTTCACGTTGACTCTGAAAGGCAAAAAAAATTTTTATTGTGTTTTCTCCCTGTTAGTCCTGAAATGTTTTTAACTATATTTGTTATTGTTTAATTTTATGTGATTTTGACAGACGAGTAATATAAATATCAGTCCTGGTGTTGCCTGATTCTTCTGTAGAATAATTAGAGAGGATGTAGAAAGGTATTAAACCTTCCCCCGAAGTCTGTATTTGTTATTGGAGCTATGTAAATGTGTATTAGTAAATAACAAGGTTAAAAGAGTAAGAGAAACAAATAGAAACAAAAATGCTCCTTTGTTTTGTGACTGCTTCACTTTGTCTCACTTATTATCGTAATTCCACTTACAAGTTACTGTAGTTGAAACTAAGAAAATTTTCAGAAAATTTTGTTTAAGAGAAAGGAATACCTTTGGTTTTCTGCACAGGCCGCAAAACTCTAAAATGGGTATGGATATAAAAGGGATTTCAGAAACTGATTTTACAGTATAAAAGAGCATTGTCTATACAGTATAACAGGACATGAAATTATCTTCCATCATTTCTATAACCTAAAACAATTCTACCGTTAAAAAATTAAATTCTAAATATTGTCTTCTAAAGCCCTGACCTTAATTCTGCTAGAGGTACTACAGACTACTGCTGCAGATATTAAACACAAAAACTGCATTAGCAGAACACCAAACTTGCAAAGCTCGTGTGCACCCAGTGCCTGTAATGCACTGAGCTCTTTTAACATCCAATTCTCCAATAAACTGTTTTCTTCTCCTTGTGCAGTGTAGTTTATGCCCTATTTATTGTACACAATTCAGTTCCTACTCTGAATTAATAACTTTCTTTCTTCCATAATAACATCAGTATAGGAACTGAATACTTCCCAAACACTTATTTTCACAAATGAGATGACGATTACTACTCTCCTTCTTTTACTGACTCTTAAACACACAGAGACATTAAGGTCAAAAGTGCTTACTAATTTTCAGTAGTCATTTTGAGACTCTCCTGATGTGATTTTTTAGTGTAAGTAGCAGAATACTGACTTCATTAAATTTTAAGTGCATTTGTTAACTTCAGAGGTTGATATGGGCACTCTCTCAAATGAAACTGCAGTGCTTCAAGTCCAATATCCAGAAAACAAATGCAAAATTGATGACCATGTAAAATAAGAGAAGCCCAGATTAATGTACTGGGATGATATTTAATTATGTGACAGAGACAGAAAGTAAAAGTAACTCCCTAAGATTGTCCCATCAAACCAGTCCAGTTTTTCCTTCTTTTTCTTTCCTGCACTGTTTCCCACTGCTGATTTCTTATTCTCTACCATTTACTGCAAGAATAACCAAACTTTTGGACTCCATAAACTGAATGCCAATAGTGGTTAAGTAACAATACTTGTAGAACTCTAGGATGATTGATAGGCAAGAGATGATAACAGCTTTCTAAGGATCCCATCAGTCATTGCAGAATGGGTCTGGATTAGTTTACAGCAATACTTATCCTGATTTTATTTCTCACCACACCAAGGACTTGAAGAAACACCTTCATTAGCAAAAGGTTTCTACCTCTGATAATGTAAGATTTTTATTAGTCAGTCTTAGGCAGCAAAATATGAGCCCAAGCAATTAATACTTGCAATGTGATAGAGAAATAAAACCTGGATGTTATAAGCTGGAAAACTTCAGACAATAATGTTGGAGCAATGGGAAGCGCTGCCTTTACCACATCATTACAGAGGCAGGAACTTCCCTGATCCCATCAAGTTTTGCCTCCTTTTCTTCTTCCACTGAGCTGGAAAGTGGTGTTTCCCCAGTGGAAAATTCCAGGACCATGCAAGAACTTTGAAGTGACCTAACAAGGGACTGAGGAGGAAGGTGGTGTGCAAGGGACAAGGACTGGTTGTCTGTGTCTCACAGTCAGGGTGTTTCCCTTTGGTATCAACTAGGATGGACAATTAGAATATAATATACCCTTATGGCAGGGCCTGGAAGAAAGATGAAGATCAGCTCCCTCAGTCACATGGGAAATAGCCACCTAATCCCAAACCTTGCAAAATGTAAGAGTAAACTGTAAAAATTGCCTATCTTAGTTTTGCTTGGCCTTTATGTAAATTCTTTTTTGGTTACCTTTTAACTAGACTGTATCTGCATGCAAATGACTGTATCTGCTGCAAAAAACTGCAGGCCCTGATCCGCTGAACAGACAGATCACTGAACAGACAGTACTTAGCTGAGTGATGCTGTTGACACTCCTGAAGGATGGGATGCCATCCAGAGAGACCTGGACAAGCTCCAGAAATGAGTCCATGTGAACCTTATGAGATTCAACAAGGGCAGGTGCAAGGTCGTGCATGTGGCTCAGGGAAAGCCCCAATATCAATACAAGCTGGAGATGAAGGGGTTGAGAACAGCCCTGCCAAGAAGAACTTGGGGATGCTGGTGGATGAGAGGCTGGACATGACCCAGCAATGTGCACTTGCTGCACAGAAAGGCAAATGTATCCTGGGCTGCATCAAAAGCAGTGTGGCCAGCAGGGAAAGGGAGGGGGTTCTGTCCCTCTGCTCTGCTCTGGTGAGACCTCAATTTCAGTGCTGCATCCAGCTCTGGGGTCCCTAGCACAGGTAGATGTGTTGAAGGGAGTCCAGAGGAGGCCATAAAACTGAACAGAGCGATGGAACACCTCTGCTATAAAGAAGAACACCAGGAAGAACACCAGGACACAGGATGAACAACCCCTGTAAGAAGGAAGGCTGAGGGAATGAGCCTGGAGAGAAGGTTCTGGGAAGATCTTATTGCAGCCTTTTAGTACTAAAAGGTGGCTTAGAGGAAAGATGAGGACGGACTTTTAAATACAGCTTGTAGCAATTGAACAAATGGAAATTGTTTGAAACTAAAAGAGGGTTGATTCAGGCATTTCACGTGATGAAGCACTGGTTGCCCAGAGACATGGTAGGTGCCCCACTCCTAGTAAAATTCAAGGTTAGGTTGGACAGAACTCTGAATAATTTGATCTAACTGAAGGTGTCCCTGGCTTACTGCATGAGATTTTACACTAGATGACCTTCAAAGGACCCTTCCAACCCAAACCACTTCATGATTCTATGGTTCTACGTTTCTTTGATTCTGAATGAACAGAGTACTTTTTGGAGGTTAGTCATTGTGATGCTCAGAATTCCAAAGGGATGGAGATGAATGGAGACAGAAATCCTACCTCCTATCCACACCAGTGAGTATAACCAGCTGGCACAAAGAGCTGGGCCTATAGTGTAGGAATAGACACTGGGATCAACAGAAGTAGTATAGGTGTATCTGAGTTACCCTTAGTACATCTATCAGGGGTGGATTTCAGAGAGTGGATTTTGAAGGAGAAAATGTTTCCTCCCCTCAGTCCTCAGTTATGTGACACAGAGGAGGCTATGCAACCTTTGCCTATATTACATCTGTATCCATGCTGTACTAGTAGTCACATAGCAGGAACAGCAAAAACCCTAAGGATTCACAGGAACCATTGTAAAGGAGTAAATATGGTAGTGAAGATCTGCACCATTCACATTGCAGGTCAACGTGTATGGGCTGTAGCACATAATGTCTCCACAATCAAAGACAGCTGATTATGTATTTGCAAACTACAGGGTTTTTTCTGCATAAATATGTCAACTGACATTTATGCGAAACATATTACATACTCATGTCAAGAGAATAGAACCCATCTGTACTGCAGAGATGTAATTAGCATTAATTAATATGTTCGCATTGTCTGGTGCTCATATATTTTGCCCTGAAGTCATAAATGTGGCATGGCATTTAGTAAGGCAGTATTCATGAGCCTTCATCTAAATTCCAAACATTTGGATTTTGTGATGCTTTTAGTGCCCCTTGTTATTAACTGTTTCTTAGCATCTATGGAAAGGGAGTTTTGTTCATGGCAGTGTTTGAGAAATTGCTGTTTCTGCTAACAAGTTTTTATAGGCAAGCAAGTTTTTTCAGCAATTGATACTCTAGCATAAAAGTAAACAGTTAGAATTATCTTGTGACACAGTAATGAAGAAACTTGTTTTCCACAAACATGAAGCAATCAACAACAAATGTTTGAATAGGTTATTTACAAGATAAAATAAAATCTTTTCATCCAAGCCATTTGGTAAACAAAATGAATATATAAATTGAAAGTGATTCATGAACAAATGCACATCATCTACAGTAGCACTGTTTTTACCATTTCTGATTCAGCAGAGATCCTCAAACCAGTGAACCCACTATACTCATGACCAATATGCATTTGTGGAAAACATGCTCCTGTTCTTACCAAAAAACTTTATAGGCATGTGAGACCCTCTATTACCATTTTTTTCTGGCTCTGAAAACCACACCTTCGGTTCTAGTCGTTCTGAATATTGAAGCATAAAAACTGAGTGCTTTGAACTGAATTTCTTCATTGGAAATCTTTTAAGTGAGTATTAATGTTCCTTCACAAGTCACAATATATAGAGTCACAGGTACTTCTTGCATAGTTTTCTGTAATATTTCTTTTATCCCTCCATTTCTGAGGGCTTCTTCTCCCCCCATTTACTTTTAGCTGCAAGTAATTTTCCCTTTTGTTTGATGCTTATTCATATATTAACAACAATAGCTGAAATTGCTGGATATGCATTTAATTTGGTAGCTTTCACAGAATTACTGGTTGAATGCCCTGATAACTGAAAGTACCTGGGCTGGGCTACCTTAACAGTAGTTCACTATTTCCACAGTGAATGCAGCATCCACAGATACAGCAGAAGCCATGTACATGTGAATGGGTTAACAAGTATTTTTAGCTGTCCAAATTTTTAACAGCCATGCACAAGATTCAACCTCTAGAAGCAATATGGCCCTGCTCTACGAGTGACAAATTTACTCTTGGATAAATCAGAGGTAATTTTGTCATATTTTAATGGTATGCCCCTAAATACACTGCCTGTTTATTTCTCATACTTTCAGATGCACAGCTTTATTGTCAGCAGCTGCCACAAGTGTGATCTGCTCCATTTTTATACATCAAGCCATGATGTACGTGTCCGCTAGTGCCATAACCTTAACGGGATTCAGCTGGCAGCTTTTTAATGTTCTTAATGCTCATTTAGAGTGTGACCCCAGGCACCTTTTTCTTGCAGCAATGAGGCCTTGCAGGATCATCTTCACTAGCCTTAGACATTTATTTACCCTCTTCATTGTGCTGACCCGATGTTTTGTAAGGCTGTGTGGAAAACTGGACTGGTTCACTGATGTAACTGAAATACAATTTGTCAGGAAGAACAGCTATTCAATGCACTAGTCTGATTTACCATGAGAAGAGCAAAACCCGAGTCACAGCATAAGTGAGAATCCAACAGAGGATGGGAAATCATTTCATGGATATACTGCAGAGGAATAGGTGTAAGCCCCTATGAGTGCACGTACTGGGGTTGTACCAACAGGGGCTAGTTTAATCCAAGTGCTAAGATTTTGAGCTGTTAATCAAATGACTCTTTGTAGTTGCATCATCGCAAAATGTGGTGACTCTTACTTTAGCAAGGCTGGTGTAGGTCACTGCTCTTTACTCAGAGTAGGTAAGCTGCCTGGAGGGAGAAAGTTAACTCATATTTATCTGAACTGACTCTTTCAGCAAAGATAAACCTTAAAACAAACCTTCTGAAGCAGGTATGGGGAAATGCATCACTCGATTTTTCACTTTTCATTTGTGGTACAATATCACATTTAGAGAGTAACATAATTTTTGTTTTAAAAAATAGAGGGGAAAGAGTCAGAGACAAGTTGTACCTTCACCACAGTTGATGCTTTTTTATATTGGAAAAGGTATCTTTGCTTCCTTTTATCAGTATCTTTGTCAGCATCCTCAGAATTTAAACAGGGTGAAAGTCCTGCTTAATAAGTCCTTCCTTTCTTCCAGCTTGGACAGTCTACATGGGGAGCACCCAGACGAGGGCAGTTCAAGCTGTTGGACTGGGGAAACACCTCTGGCGTAATTTTGTTGCTAAGAGAAGAGCAGTACCTGCTACAGGAACTCTACCAGGCAAGCTGCAAAGGAGCAGTAATAAGCTTACTGTTTGCCTCTCTGTGCACAGTTATGACTCTATCATGCATCAATATGCGGGTATCAGTGCCTGCAGAATCAAAATCTGAACTACATACTGAGTAAGTGGAGTGTGTTGGATGCAGAGATTGTAAACACAGAGTGAAGGGGTTTGGCTCATCGATTTGAATTTAGTAAACCTCATATTTCAGCTCAGTAATTTTGTTCATGAAAAGTTTGAAGAATTACGTTAACAAATATCTTAGTTATCCAGTTGGAAATAACAACTGAACAATTTTCTGTAAGTATGAAAACCACAGGGTTGTAAAAATATTCAGATCATTAAAAATAAACTGAGTGGATTTCCTTTTAACTTTGGAGAACTATGCACATCTGAGGGAATAAACAGGAGAGTTTTAGCTTATACATTTTGGAAAAATTAAATTGCTGAAAATGAAACACTAAATTTTCAGGGTGCTTTTATTCAGATGTCTGTAACTGCGACACAAACTTTGCAATAAATCACATGCAAAAAAAGAAATGTTACATGTATATTTCAAGTAGTTCTGTTTCAGAAAAGGATATGCAAGTTGCTATACTACTTGAAGTTTGTGATAAGATCCTATCAAGTTACACTACTGATACTTCTGTATACAAGTGTACAAAGGCTACTGTTTTTAAATGGAGTTGCAATTCTCTGAAATTCTTTAAAATTACCTCTTAGTTGCATGCCCACTAATGAAAATAGTAGTTTCTACAGTAAAACAAAGAAATCACAATGAAAATGACAGAAAGCACATAATAAAAATTAAATTTTATGCGTATCTGTGTGCAAGATGTTTACCAAAATATCTAAGTTTCTGTCCTAAAAACCAACAAATAGGCAATGTTGTTCAGAAATGTGATTTTTTTTTTGTTTCTCTTACATTGCAGAAGGCAATTAGAACTGACATTCAATCTTATCAATAGTAAAAATTATCATCTGCAGAAGAAATTGCTTGTTCAAGGACTTTTCAGAGCTCTTGTTTGATACCTTTAGTGCAGAAACAGCAAAAGCTAGCAATTTTTCTTCCAGTGAGGATCAGTAATTTCTTGTGTGTTCTTTTAACATTATCTCTGAAAATCAAAAGATAGTGAGGTAATATAATAGGCCTAGACTTTAATATTATGCACCACACCTCCTTGAAAAAGATGGCTGACAAAAGCTCTACTAAAAAATATTATAAAGGTTTTTGCCTGCAAGTATGCATCTTTCTATGATATTTTCAGGAAGGAAGTGAAGAGGAGATTGTGTTTCCCAAAAGAAAAGCCTAGCCTCACAATTTTCTGGGATTGCTGGAGTTTTTTTGTTAAACAGAAAACAGAACTGGTGAGGAAAGCATACCAACATCATAACATTTGAATGCAAATGTCTACTGCCCCTTTGTGGCTGTTCTTAGAGTCTCTTGAGGTTTTCAAACAAATGTAATGAATATCTGATTAAATTTTCCTGATATCAAGAATTAGCACAACATATATGTACCATTTGAATCCTATGTAATTTTTGAAATTTCAGTCTAGATCATAAACAGATCACGTTAGGACTATTTCAAATGTAAAAGATATCGTAATAGTAAGCATACACAGCAAGAAGCAGAAGCAGTAGTTGTGATATCCTAAAAATAAAAATGAGTCTCTAAAGTGTAGGGTGAAGAGTCATCCTTCTTCAATTTTGAAAAATTGCCTGTGCAATCCGTCTGTATTAATTTTTATTTATTAATCTAATAAAAAATATCTTTTGCTACAACCTGGTATATTAATATACAGCCACAGTTTGAGGGATTTATTTAGACCCTAGAATTTCCTTAGTCAGAGTAGGGATATTACCACAGACGTGTCTGGTATCCTGATTTGTACAAAGACAGTGAAGAAAACAAAGTGTCAGCAAGATGTGCAGGGGACAGGATGCATTGGCCTGGATGGCTCCTGCCAATGGCTTCAATAGAGGGAAGAACCTGGAATCCAGGCAAACCTAGACACAGGCAGAAAGAGATTAGCCCTAGGAGGTACCCAAGAAGTATTCTGCGTGTTCATTGGCAATGTGCTTCCACGTTAACTTCTGGTTTCCTACTTTCATTTATAAAAATTCTCTTGCAATTACTCATAGTACAGTGTGTGAGGTGCTGAGTTCCTTCAATGTTTTCTGATTGTAATGAGAATCGAAAAATGTTTTCCGTTCTGCAAGAAAGGGCCTGAAGTTCAAAGACAATCCACTGATTGTTTCAGTGTACAAGCAACCTCTTTTCCCCTACAGCAATGTGCAATGAGCAGGGCTCAGACAATACGAGACACAACGTGACTCCAGGCCAGCTGGCCGCATTTTTGTGTATATCCACTGCAGGAGCCAAACTCATTCTGTGGTGGAAGCCAAAAGGACACCTTCCACTACAGTCCATGAATCAGGACTGAGAAGTTAAGCATAATTTGAAATTTATGGGGCATAAGCTCTTACACTTGGCATTGACAGGAACCAGGTCTTGACACATTCCATGGTGCTGTGGTTTAACCCCAGCTGGCAGCTCAGCCCCATGCAGCCCCCCACTCACTCCCCCAGTGGGATGGGGGACTGAATCAGAAGGGCGAAAGTGAGGAAGCTCATGTGTTGAGATAAAGACAGTTTAATAGGTGAAGCAAAACTGCACACAAGCAAAGCAAAACAAAGAATTTATTCACCACTTCCCATGGGCCGGCAGGTGTTGCGCCATTCCCAGGAAAGCACGGCTCCGTAACACCCCGTGGTTACTTGGGAAGACAAATAACATCAAATATCCCCTTTCCTTCTTCTTTCCCCAGCTTTAAATGTTGAGCATCACATCATATGGTCTGGAAAATGCCTTGGGTGAATTGGGGTCACCTGGCCTGGCTGTGTCCCCTCCCAACTCCTTGTGCATCCCCAGCCTCCAGCTGGTGGGGTGGGGTGAGCAGCAGAACAGGCTTTGACTCTGTGTAAGCTCTGCTCAGCAACAACAAAAACACAGAAACATCCCTGTGTTATCAACACTCTTTCCAGCAGAAATCCAAACCACAGCCTCATACTACCTACTAGAAGAAAATTAACTCTATCCCAGCCAAAACTAGAACATATTGCTGCTGCTGTCGTAAAGAAAAATACCATTAGTATCTTTAAAGGTTTTTCTTAGTAATTCTTTACTGAAAAGCTCTTTACTGATTTTACCTCAGAAAAACCCAAAATGACTATCCTCAACAGTACAGTCTTTTGAGTTATTAGCATCTACATCTCAGGTCTATCTGTAGATACTCCTGTTCAATTTTTAAGACCAGTCTAACACAGAAATGCTATTCTCAAAAAGCTGTTTGCATAAAATAAGCATATGTAAAGCTTATAAAGCTCTGTGCTTTTATACTGTGCAAATGGAACAGTAACCTTTTGAAAGATAGAGGATATTATAGCTCTTTAAAATTATGTAATGAGTTCTCACACTGAGTTTATGTTTGCTTCCCATATTTAGCTTCCCAGCTGAATATGAGGCATTCAAATGTATAAAATGATTTTTTTTTGACAGGATCACACAAGTTTTTAAAGATTATTTGCTGATTTGCTGCTGTATTTCTGAAAAAGATGCAGCTCCTAAAGTAGTTTTTTGTGGTGTTTTGTGGACAGTATAGATTTTACAGTTGGGTTGCTAGTCTAAGTTAGTCCCTGATCAACACCCAGGTAAGAAAGATTTCATAAAGCCTTAGGTCTCCTTGTCTTAGATTGTATTATCTTTAATTTTTGAAAAATGTCAACATCCTTTAAAAAGCCACTATTGTAACAGACTTCCAGAAATTAATCCTGCACAGTATCCAAATTGCTATACCTTAACCTGAAAATGAAGAAAAATTAATTTAATTTTTTTTAACATATGAGACATTTCCACCATTAAGTTCCATTTGCTCTTGCTCTATGGAGCTTCTTTTATTAAAAAAAATACAGGGGGAGCTGATCGCTTTAGAGAGCACATCTGTAAATAAACATACCACAGCTAAGATACTCTGAATCCTGTGTACTTTAGCAATATAGAGCTGTATGCAGCATTCCTGAATTTAAAGAGAAAAAGGGGCACATTGGGAAGTATCAGGGACTATTAAATACCAATATTCATTATAAATACTTTTCAAATGTGTACAGACAACATCTATAGTATATAAAGTAATATGCACATCTCTTGCTATTTATACAGCAGCACAAAGGTATAGCTACAGCATCACTCAACTGTTTTGACACAAGTCATCAACACTTCAGTGCTGTTGATGATAATCATTACAAATCTAGGGACTGTGATGCCTCTCAAGAGTCCATCCAGCCTGTTGCCCAAACCTAAGAAACAAGGATAATTTATTTGCTGTTACTATCCAGTCCTGGAAAGGTGGGGTGAGAGTTCCTTGATGATTCCCCTCAAACAATGTATATCTTTTAGTAAAACCTTTCTTCCAAAGGATAAAAACAAATGAAAGGCTTTGTCTTGGAAAGTTAGACTAGGAGCTAGATACACCCTGTGTGTGATTCTGATCAATTTCACTAGCTCCAGTAGGATGCACTGTCTGCAGCAGCTCACCAGAGGTAAGAATTCTTCCTTAATGTACAAATGGCTTCAGTTTAATATGAAAAAAGCCAATACTGGTGTCACACTAAGGAGTTCACATGCTGAGTGAAAAAGCAGAATTCTATTATTTGCAAGACACTGTATCCCACCTTCTCAACTGATGAGCTTTTTATCAAACCAGAGACTTTTTCAAAATCCAGAGGGCAAGATTCTATAGTACTTTGCATTTCTGACAATAAACTTACACTATATCATAGTTTAGATTTCTGAATACAAACAATTAGGATTTTTTATAAAGCAAGTCTTCTGTCAAATATCCTCCAGCCCCTTAATTAATAAACCACACAGAGAATCCAGCATCATTTGTAATTCTATCAAAAAATAGCCTTGGCGCAAAAGAAAAGGAAGTCAGTCAGGTAGGATTTAATTTTTTAATGAAAGATTCCATATCCAAAAGAACAATAAGGCTTTGAAATAAAAGTTTCAAGGCCAATACTTGCATTATTTACACCTGTAATTATACTACTTATACCAGTGGAATAACAGATCTGTAAAACTGTTGTTAAAATCAGTCTTTGTGAGGACTGCATATTAAATATGTTACATATTACGTATGTTACATATTACATAAGTTATGTATTTCTGTGGTAGCCCTGTAGCATATTTTAAAGGTCTATGATGTTTCAGAGAGGTGGGTTTGGCCAGTTCATCAAGCTTTTTGCTGTATGAAGAGAATATTTTACTAATTGTTGCTTATTTGGCATAAATCATATGAAATTGCTATGAAAGTACATATTAATGTTATATATGTTCAAGTCTCCAGCAGGCTCAGGATTTCTCTTCCTCCTTTCCCAAATGTGTTTTTTGCAGAGCAGTCATGCATCTCCTTGCTTTCCCATTCCTTTCTTCTTTATTACAAAAGATCTAAAGAGAGAAACAGAAATAGAAATCAAGAATTACAAACATTAAAAAATAAAATCCCATACAGATTAAAGAATGGACCACCTACCTCATGAATTAGGCCTACAGCAGTTGTTCTTAAAATAGCCTAGACTCAGTATTCAGAGTTAATGGACCTGGTCTCTTGTTCCTGCTTTCGTCTTCTTTCCTGCACCAGGAAAGCAAATCTTTCTTCAAAGTTCTTGCTTTTGTTGACATCATAGAGCGATTTTCAACATGGAAATTTTCTTGTCAGTAGAATTCAACAAACCCCATGTCCCAACATTCAATGAAGAAAAGTCATGTCGATTTTATAGTGGAAAGACATGCCCTTGTTTGCCAAGTGTTTTTTATTTGAAAGCAGGTCTTCAAATAATCAGTGACAGGACCAAGGGAGGAGGGATTCACCCAGTAACAATTTGCAATTCTTTTATAAGTAGCATTATAACCTTGAAGAAGTCTGGTAACTTGAGAAGGAAAATATAGTGGAAAGTAAAAACATGGAAGATCCATCCAATCCGCAGGGGATCCTAGGTATATTTTTTTTATTTTGAAAATAGCAGTCGTAAATTTACTTTCAGTGTTACTTATAGAAAAATGCTTGTTAATTGAAAGCATTTTTGGCTTCCTGAGGTTACATGTGTTGACTTTGGCTGCCTGCCAGACACCCATCCAGGTGCTTTCATGCTCTTCCTTCTCAGCAGGACAAGGGAAGAAAATAAGGGGAAAAAAGAAACCTCATAAGTCTAGATAAGGACAGGGAAGTCACTTACTAAGTACCATCACAGGCACAACACACTTGATTTGGGGGAAATTTAGTCTATTGCCAATCAAATTAGATTTGAGTAGAAAAAAAAATTAAAACAGCACCTTTCCCCCACCCATGCCTTTTTCCCAGGTCCAGCTTCACTCCTTTATTCCCAATTCTTCTACCCATCCAACCTTCAAGTGGCACAGGGGGATGGAGAACTGGGGGCTGTGGTAACAGTCAATCCAGAACAGCTCCTCTTTGCCAGTCCTTACTCTTCACACTTTTCCTTTGTTTCAGTGTGGGTCCTCCCGAGGAGCTGCACTCCTTCAGAAATATCTGCTCCTGTATGGGGTCTCCAGAAGATGCAGTCCTTCAGGA
>VZRO01008083.1:0-161706 GCA_013397915.1 Daphoenositta chrysoptera
AATAAGCCTAAAAACGGTCTGCAGCACTAAGTGACTTTTAAAAGTGTCTTCCAGCACTGTTTATTTGTGAAAATTTCATTCATGTATTAGTTATCACGACTTATTTTTGTGGTTATTGTAAACTTTCATGGAGAAAATGGAACAGAAACACTAATGGTGCAACTGTAAAATTTAATTTCTTTTCCTGACATTAATGGCTTGCAAAGAGTTTTGTACCGGGGAGCACTGTGGGACACTGGGCAGGAGAATAAATGTCTGTAGAAATTTTTACCACTATTCATACATACTGGAGCATTTTCCACTTGAAATCACTGTCAGTATCTGAGTCTAATTTCAAGATATCTCTGATTGTCCACCTTTGCTGATGAAAAAGCTTATTTACAGTGAATCTGGGGAGGATGAAATGTGGTGAGAGAAAGCAGAATAGTGTCTGAAAACAAGGTATCATGTTACAGATTTCACTTTTGCTCTGGAGAAGGTACTTTTGTAGAACCATTGGCCATGTGTCCTTATGGGCAGAGGTAGGATTAGTCTGACGCTCTTGGGCAGGAATTCTGTACTGCAAAATCACAGAATGGTTGAGGTTGGAAGAGACTTCTGAAGTCTCTCCTCCTTCTCATGCTGGGTCACCTAGGGCCGTTGTTTACAACTATATCTAGGTGAATTTTGAATATATCCCAGGATGGAGACTCCAGAAAATCTCTGGGCAAGAGATACATGTTGCTAGTGCTTGGTCACCTCTAGAATGAAGTATTTCCTTCTGCTCAGAGGGAACTTTCTGTGCTTCAGTTTGTGCCTGTTGCCTCTGATGCTGTCACTGGACACTGCGGAAAAGAGCCTGGATTCATTACCTTGCACACTTCCTTCAGGTATTATCCTTCAGATAAGATCAGCTCCGTGAATTTTTCTTCTCTACTCTAAAATGTTCAAGCTCTCTGCTTGTCCTTATGTGAGAGATGCTTCAGTCCCTATCTTTTTGGCCTTTTGCTGGACTGTCTCCAGTACATCCATGTTTCTCTTCAACTGGGGAGGCCAGAAATGGACACAGAACTTCAGGTGTGGCTTGATCAGTGCTGAATAAAGGGCAGAACCTCGTCCTTCTGCCTCATGGTAATGCTTTTGCCTAATACAACCCAGAATGCCATTCACTTCCTTTTTCTCAAGGCAAGCTGGCTCATGTTCAGCCAGGACTTCCAGGTCCTTTTCTGCAGAGCTGCTCTCCAGCTGGGCAGTTCCCAGTCTGTACCTGTGCATGTGGTTCCTCCTCAGGTGCAGGACTTTGTACTTTGCCTTGTTGAACATTGTGAGATTCTGGTCAGCCCGTTTCTCTAGGCTGCTAAGGTTCCTCCTCTGTATGGCAACAGAACCTTTAGGCATATCAGCCACTTCTCCCAGTTTGGTGTCATCCACAAACATGCTGAAGGTACCCACTGCCCCATCATCTACATCAGTAAGGTATTGAACAGGGCTGGACTCAGTGTTGTCCCCTGGGATAAACCTCTAGGAACTGGCCTCCAACTAGACTTTGTGCCACTGATCTCCCTGTGCTGACCCCAGCCATTCAGACAGTTCTCAGTCTACTTCAAAATCTGCTCATCCAGTCTGTACTTCATCAGCTTCTCTATGAGGATGTTATGGGAGACAATGGGAAAAGCCTTGTTGGAGACAAGATAGACAATATTCACTGCTCTCCCCTCATGCAGTCATTTCATTGTAGAAGGTCATTATTTTGGTCGAGCATGACTTCCCCTTGGTAAATGCCTCCTGATCACTTTTTTGTATTTCATGTTCCTGGAAATGGTTCCCAGGATTAGTTGTACCATCACTTTCCCAGGAATCGAGGTGAGCCTGACCAGTCTGTGGTTCTGTAGATCCTTATGCTTCTTCAAGGTGGAAGTGACATTATCTTTCCTGCAGATGTTAGGCACCTCTCCCAGTTTCTGTGATCATTCCGATATTGAGAGTGGTCTTGCATATCTTGTCTTGATATAAAATACTTTTATCTCCAGATCATGTGTACTTCATAATGAGTTTTATCAGCAGTGTTTGAGATATTTCCATATTTTAATCCTTACAGAGTAGAAATTTTTAGCTGCCCCCTGAAGCAACTGCTTTTGATGCTCAACAATCAGCATACCAATTTTTATTTCTTCAGATTGATAAGGTATATATTTTGTGAAAGATGTATTC
The DNA here is from genome assembly GCA_013397915.1 of Daphoenositta chrysoptera. NCBI lineage: Eukaryota > Metazoa > Chordata > Aves > Passeriformes > Daphoenositta > Daphoenositta chrysoptera. Next base: position 2,191 of record VZRO01008083.1, read on the forward strand.
AGGTTGTTCCTCATTAGGAAATGGTGATCTTGTGCCTAAGGGTTTGACTTGGAGTTTATATTTTTCTTTTGCATGAATCTTGGAATGTTATGTAATGGTGTTAGGCTCCAATCACAATTAAGGAATTCCCATGCTAGAAGGCACTGAAGATTCCACTATTGTAATATTGTATGTTGGCAGTGTCCAGCAATGAGTACCCAGAACATACATAAGGAGAAGGGCGTGCATAGACTGGTTCTCATACAGGTATTTTAGTGACTTCCTGAGGCAGTGGCTGCATGTATACTGCTGAGTTTATTTCCTGGCAATAAGGAATCTGTTTGCCATAGTTATTTGCAATCCCATTTTAAACCTATTTATATTCTTGATTTCAGAACTTGGTGAAAATGAATTCTACAATTTAATTATCTGTATAGAGAAGTTCTCACTCTTTGTTTGCCTTAAAACTACTTCCTGATACTTTCAATGGGAAGTGCTAGTCTTGTGTTATATAATTTGTCTATACTATGTATAACCTTTAAACATTTCTCTTATGTTACATACAGTCTATTATATTTCATACGGTTATCTCTTTAAGCTGCAGAGTCAGAGTTTTTCCTTCTATGATAGGAACTGCTTATGGTCACCCTTGTCTTATCTCCTTTTAAAAGCCCTGTTAGATCTTTTTTAGTTAACAGTGATCAGCGTCACAGTATTCAAGATATGAGAGCTCTGTGATTTTATGCAGTGGTTTAGGAAATAAAGTTTCTAATGTTTGCTGCTTAAAGACACCCAAATATTGAACATTTAGCAGGATTTTCCCTTTTTCGCAGTTTTGTTTATTTTCAGGCTGGAAGTTTGGTTGCTTGCTAAGAACTGTAAGAGGTTGATCATTGAATTTGACAGCAGAAATGCATACTGAAATCTCTAGAAGTTTTGTGTTGTGCAACATAATAAGAAGTAAAAAATACTATATGATTGAAGAATGGAGTGTTTCCATATGTATATACACATAGGTGTAAGGTGATGCTTAGCAGACAATACAGGCTGCAATACATTAACATAGACCAGCTCCCAAAAGCTGGGAAGTATTTTCTCTCTAATTTTTGCAGTTTCTCAGGGTTTGTGAATGTCACAGGCTGTGGCACTGCTAATACGCTGACAACATCCTGATTTGAACTGCTTTCCAAATGAAATAGACAGTACCCCTAGAGGGATGACAGGTTGTCTGAATGAGATAAGCAAATAGATTTAGAAAATGCTGGCTTAAGCTTAACTTAAACAAGACAGAAGTGATACACTTGTAATAAGAGCAAAGCACGTTAAGCCTGCAGCTGAATCAGTGACCTCAGTTTCCAATGGAACATTTAGGATGGAGGCAAAAGGTGTTCTTGCAAAACATAGGGGCTATACACTCATTTTGGCATTAACTGTAAGCCTAATGAATGCTTTAATTTTTATTTGCCAGAAAGGAATTGTGCATTTCATTCATTTCAGTGAAGAGCTGATGATAAAGATCATGCACCAAATTATATTATGTTTATCAAATCTTGTATTAGGAAGGTCAAAACCTTTAGAGAAGATCGGGCCCCAGCTGCTGCGCACAACTGGCTCTACATCATTCATGATAATTTAATGTCGTTCTTCTTAAAATGACTGGGCATGTTATATTCTGTGAGTAGAACTGATGTGAACCCTATTTTACATGCAATATTACTACTTCCAAGTAAGATTATTCCAAGAAGTGGCATAAGATGGTTTTGACTTGCTAAATGGAATCTGAACCTTTCTTTTTTTCTAATTTATCAGGGACTAAACTGGCAGAGGACTGGCTTTTATTGCTGAGGCACTCTGAGTAAACTATGGTGAAAATATGAAAAAAAATAAATGTAGGTAATTATTAATTTTTGAAAATATCTACATTGTAGAGACATCTTTTTCTTTAATTTAGAAATGACTATTCAGTGCACCCACAGCTGCTACTATGTATAGAGTTTTTTTCACAGATTACCTATAAATTTTCAACCATTCATGGTACATAAGTTTTTATTTATGTCAATTTGAGGGAAATTCAAGTTTGCAGAAGTAACTTTTTAATAACTGTTGGTTTTTTTGTTTTAACCAAGAAAATATAGTCATAAACAACATATTCTTAGCTTTCTTACAGAGTTTCTATTTTGTTAAAATAATCTCTTAGTCACATTCCTGGAAATGACTTTGCAAAGACTAAGAAAAAGAAAAGATAATATCTTCTGGTTCTTATGTTTTGTTTGCAGGTTCATAGAAAATGTTATCAACTTTTTTAATACATTCGTCTTTCTCTTCAAGCAGGGAAATATTGTCTTCTCATAATTGGATAAAAAATAAAAATGTGTGATATTATAATGATGAATTGTGGTCAAGTTCAGGATTCTCATTGTGAACATAAGAAATACCAAATTCTGAACTTCCATGGGGTTTATATTATCTGAATCACTTTGCATGGCATGGCTTTATGTCATTATTTGACCTCTAGTAATTTTTCTTATTAAATTAATATTCCCATTAGGAATACAAGCCCAGCACAAAAACTGTATGCTATGGAACAACAGTTAAGGGGCTTGAAATTGAAGGGAAGCTTGGGAGTTCAGCAATTCTACCTTCCTGCATGGACAGAATCCTAGTCTGAAACCTAAAGGAGAAAACCAGATTGTACAGCCAGGCTGTGCTTGGTGTATGTGATTTCTGGGCTCCAGTTAGCTGAGACAATTCCTTTTAGTAACACAAAAATTGTTTTCATAGAATATCTTTTATGAAATCAAGATTTCTGTTTTTCTAGTTTAAAGATTTTTTGATCTCTCTCTGGCAAGTTCCAAATGTATTTTATTTTGGCTCTCTGGGCTGCTCCACTCTGTTACAGTTTTCCTCACCATGGATATTTGTTATTTTGGTCAGTATTTTCTTTATTCTAAACATTTTAAATACAAGTTAATACTATTGGATTTGAGAAATAGATAAACACATTATAGTGTTTTCTGCATTATCTAGTTTAAAAATATTTCAAAATAGATGCTTATAGGTTAGTGTTCTTTTTGGTTGAGTTTTCCAAGAGAAAATAATAAGCTTAGCAGTCGGAATCATAAAATCAAAGGATGTTGGAACTAGTTAGACTTTAATGAAACTGATCTCTCTCTTCCCTAAAGCCATGCTTCTGTGAGTCATGCAGCCACCCTCGTAGTACTGTAAATGTAGAGTATGTTCAGGATGCACTCACACAGGACAGCAGAGTTATGAGTGCCTGTTTTCATCACTTGGGAAAAACAATTTGGCACAGTTAACTTGGGCTTGTTTTGGCATTACAGCTTCTGTTTTCATATGAAAACTGCTGACTTGAGCTTTCTGGTGTGTTCAATGCTTGTAATTAGGCTCACCTGGTATTACAGGCTAAGAGCTGCTTTCTCCAGGGATGATTCTCTAGACCTTCTGCAGGAGACTGTAGATCAAAGCAGTGCTTCAGCACCTCCCCTCAATATATTTCTCCTTATCAGCTTCTTTCAATCTATTTCATCCTCTCAACGTTTTACCTGGAAAAACTCAGCATGGCTTTTACCAAAGAGGAATAACCTCCCAGGATATGGAGTATCACACATGAGTAAGGGTATGACCAATGTAAAGGTGCTAATTTGTATAGATTTTCCAGAGCAGTATGTTTACCCCAGAGTAATTCCCATTTTGGTTTGGTTTTGGTTGCTTTCCATATAAACTGTTAGTAAGAAAACATGATCAAAAGATACTTTCATTTCTCCTGCTGTACATGCTACTGAGTGATAGAAAAAATTCTGGAAATAAATGGAAGAAGTTTTTTAATTATTGGATGAATTGGGAAGACAGCTCATGAAGAATTTGAAGTCAGAGATGTATAAAAGATTATTTAGTAGTAAAAATAACATTTCCTGAACCAATCAAAGTGGCTTTGCTGATGACCTTTAACTGTTTGTATCAAATACATCAGGCTTCTTAAATCAGTGGTGATTGGTGCAATAAAAAAGGCTTTCAAAGGGTAGTTTAAATGAACGATAATTTGATACAAAAAATATTCAAAATATCTTTGTTTTGCACTGCAGGTAGAGGTATCAAGATAAGACCATAATGAAAAATGTGTAATAAATACTCAGGAAAGAGGAGAGATTCAGTGATCGTGGTTGAATTAATTGTAACACCATAAGTGCATAAATACCTTCAAGATGTTGGATCAAATTCTTGGAAAATCAACAATGAGGTTCACAAATCAATATCAAATTTCAGAACCAGGAAGCAAGTTCTAAAACAGTTAATGCCAGTGACTCTAGAAATGGATCTGGTGGATACTGAAGATGCTTGGCACTTCACAAAGGCTACCTGTGGGGTCTAAACCATGCATCTTAAGGTTTGCTACTGAATGCAGGTACTGAGAGTAGTTTGTACTTCTGGAATTACTCCTACAAATGACCCAGCTGTGGGTAGTGCTGAATGCTAATATGAAACATCGGGCACTTCTGGCTGCTAACGGTACCAGTGGAAACAGTGATGGTTTTCATACTAAGTTTCACATAGGAGTGGGTATTTTTGCTTACTTGCAGGTTGAAAGCAGAACCAGACGTGTCAGTCAACAGCATCTGGGAAATTCCTGTTCCTTGGAGTCATGAAACATAATTAGGCTTGCTGAAAATACAATTAGGCTTCCCAGCTGCAGAGCTTTTCAGACGAAAGTTCAGTAATACTGGTTACATGCTTTTAAACTCCCAACTTTTTCCAACAACATTTCTGCATAATTGATAGCTATGAGTTAATGTTGTATTTGTCTTTGGGAGGGTTTATTCTCTCAGGTATGTGCTTTTATTTTGATGTATTTGTAGTGGTTGATTGTGATACAATTTTCAGAGTGAGGGTGAGTAAAGTGTTATTATCACTGTTGTCTTACTCCTTTGATAAGGAGTAGTTCTAGTATTTGCTCAATTAATTATAGAAAAATATAAGTAAATATTCATTCCTTAATTGAAGAGGTGTTGAGGGGCAGCAAGGCTAGGGGAAAGAAGTGTCTATTTATTCTCCCTTATTTAAGGCAGGAAAGGATTAGACTGATTTAGAAAGGCTGACTACAGGATGTGGAGCTCTGCCATGTTTACCTAGGGAAGACATACTAGATGAGACAACTGTCTTTTATCACCAGGAGCAGATTTTTGTTATGTGGTGGTAGTCTTCACTCTACTTCTGGTTTTAGAGATTTGAGGATAATTGAACAGATAGTCAGAACATTCAGGTATGCTCCAAAAGGAGGACAATCCTCAAAATATTTATGTAATGAAACCATCCGTCAGCTCTTCTGTTTTACAGATGAATGTATTTTTACTTTTTCAACACCATCATTCCCATTTGCTTTTACTTGTGCACTCACGGGTGGCTTTCTTTGATCGTAGTAGAAGTGATACTGATTTTGGAAAACTAGAGAATATACTTATCTCTTCCAAAATATGTTTTTCTAAGATGTTCTGTATAGAGAGAAAGTTGAAGTAAATTCGTAGTGATGTGGCTCCTGGAGTATCTTGGACTCAGAACAAACACAGACAGATGGTGCCAGGGTGAGTTGATCAGAAGCCTGGGGTTAGGAGGAACACTACTGGGTACAAAGTCTCATCTATGAATAACATTAACAGACGGTGGAGATTCTCACAGAGCAAAAAAAGGCACTCTCACAGAAACAAAAATCCAGCTTTTATTTGGGCCTATTTGGAATTTGGATTTGTCACTAGCATGATTCAATGACTTCAAAATTTGAAAGCTGGTCAGTAACTGTAGTTACTCTTTCTACACATCACCTTTTTCTTATCCTTTAGGAATTTTTGCACCCATTTATATATTCTCTGGTTCCACAGTTGATTACTAAGAATAGGTTTATTGTAGGAAATGAATTTTCTTGTTTCAGTGTGAGGATATTAAGCAGAGAGAACTTTGTTTTTGTCAGCAGGAACACAGTCAGACCTCTAATCTCAGGCCTACTTAATCCCTGTATACAGACTGTGTCAGAAAACAGTTTTGGGAGAGTTGAGGACACCCCTTTCTCCCAGTTATGTGCTTAAGAGCTAAACGTGTTTTATTGTTTCTAGTGCAGTGTTCACCAACAGGGTGAAAATCACTCATATTTGTATGACAAAAATCTGATTAACAGGTAACTTCAGCAACAGCAGCATCTTGTCTGTTTCAAGATTAAATGTGAATTTAAAGTAGCAAGCATACTGTAGTCATATTTCATCATATCTAGTGATATTACTGCATTCTTCTCTTTAAAATATCTATATTGAATCTCTTAAGAAAATATTATGCTATGTGTTCTGTTGGAAACTATTTTTAAAAAGATTTGCTACTGGATTTGGGACTCCATTTTGTATATTTCCTAGCTATTACAATAATAATTACCTATGTGCACTAAATGAATATTCTTTCTTTGCTTAGACATGCAACATTGATGAGTTGTGATAATCCTAGGATCAGGACTTTATCTCCTCTGGTGATTTGTTCAGGTACTGGCTGTGAGATCACAGCCATCCCTTTGCCTCTCTTTTTTCTCTGCCTTTAGAGGCCAGGGAAAGACGAGAGAGATGTATATGTAATAAGCTTCTTCTTTGGGTGTCCATATTTAAAGAAAGCTCTTGCTTCCAATGTTGGCAACTGACTGTTGCAAAGATCCTATTGTAGCAGCTTAGTTACAACAGCAGAAAGAATTGGAAATATATCAGTATTGATATTGTGTCATCTTTGAATAGTGATGTCTAGTCAGTCCTGGATACAAAAGACATGCAAAATAAGAATGGCAATTGATTTTGGACATGACTTATTTTCTACAGGTGGAATTGACCAGGTTTTGCAGTAGGGAAGATAATAAATATTCTTCTTTTCTCCAAATTTTATTCCACAATGTCTATAATTAGGCTAATAGATTTCTTACAAAGTCATGGCAGTTGAGGATACCTTTGTGAGAAAGAGCAAAAAGAAAACCACATTATAAAGTAAGGCTTTCTTTCTGCCAGAGTCTGCCAAGTCTGATTTGCATTGAATCCACTCAGGGGTTAGGCCTGCAGATCTTATTATTTAAAAAAAAGAAAAAAAAAGGTTTCTCAGCAATTTACATGATGGCATAACAATATGGTAGTTTATGTGCCCTGATCAATAATACGAAAAAATAAAATGCATGAACATAAGAACTACAATGCAGGAGAATAATTGCTTGGTGAAGAGCAGAACTAAGACTTATTCTTCTTGTTTAAGTGCAATTGTGCTAAAACAAATGTGAGTAAAATATTTTTATATTTACTACAGTATTCAAGCTCTGTAGGAAAACAGATATTCACTGAGCTGTCAGTGTCCTTTCTCCCTCTGGTAGCTCCCAGGGCCTGCTGCTGCTGCTTCCTTCTCTCAGTAGGGTTGTGGGCAGCTGAGCATGGGCAGCAGGCCAGCTGGTGTCCTGACTTCGTTCTCTTACAACCCTCATGCATACCCAGTGACTCTGAGCTCCTAATGGTTAATTGATAGGCTTTAATTAAGAGGTTAAAGGATTTCAATATAGGATTAAATTCTGATCTTCTCCCTGACACTGATTAGTTGGGGTGGTTTTGTTCAACTCCACTTATTTGGAAAACTCAAGCATTATCTGTCAGAAATAGTAGTAGATTAACTATTATTTATACAGTCTTTGAAGCACAAGTTGCTTATCTTTTACTAAATACAATCTTAAATGAAGAAATACCGCTGCAACCTAAATTGATATATTTTACTTCTGAGGAGTGAAGTTTGAGTTCAGTGCACTTTTTCAGTAAAGGGGAGGTATGGAGGCATGGATTTAGACATAATTAGTGTGGGGAAAATCCTTAAACACCTTGTTCATGTACTTACAAGAAGACCCTCCTGCAGGTGAGAACATCCGTCTCTCTGAGCTCCTTCCTCATTAAAAAAAAAAAAAATACAGTAGCATGATGAAAGTAAATTGTGTTTTGACCTTACTTCCTGTTACTTTAAAAATGTGAGCAGTATGGAAAATTACAGTCTTCTGAGGACTGGCAAACTGTTTCAAGGGTCTCTCCCCCTTGAGTGCTGCTAGCAATGTGGCTTCACTGGTGCTACTTTTACAGTAAGAATACTGACACAGTCAAAACCAAGAGGCATCAGAAATAATTGCAAACACCACTCCTGGTGGTGATTATTCATCATCAAACGTTGGTGTAGTTTGCTTGGGTGAAGTTGAGACAAGCATATGGTGAGCACAACCAAGACTTGCTTACGCTCGCTTTCCCAGCACTGCTCACATTTATTTCCTGTTTGTTAGAAAAGGAAAATCATCAAGATAGGAACACTCCTGTCACAGAAGTAAAAAGATAGGGGTTACTTAATAATTGAAAATGCTCATGAATGTTGTAAACAATGTGGAATGAACTCATTCTAATCATGATACTGCAATGTCAGTAGGTGTTACATTTCGGAGCCGAGACAGTCTGACCTATTATTTAGTGTGTATTTATTTTGGCTATGAGTGTAATTGTCCAATGAAAAAGTAGTTTTTCCTTTCATAGTAAGGATAAAAACGTTTATCACAGTACATTAGTTATTTTTGACATTTCTAAAACTACATGTATGAAGTGAATGGCTTCCTGTTGTAAGTCAACATATGATGCAAAAAAAGTAACCCGAGTGACTATGAGAAATACTATCTCTGCTGGAGATGCCCTTTATAAATGTAATAATGTTGCAATGTGCTTAATTGACAACAACTGAATTAGCCTCTTTTTCAGGAACATTTGGCAAATACTGTATACCTTTAAAAGGAAATTTGGAATAAAGCTAATAAAAGTGTCATTTATGAAGACAAGTAAAATATAAGATAAACTGTGAAACTTCTTGTGAGTGAATAATTTAGACAGAGTTGTAATTTGTATACTTTTAATAATAAGATTGTTAAAAAATAAAGGTCTAGTAATCAAAATTGATATAAATATGGCTCAGAATCAGAACTGATATTTAATAGAATTCCTAAAATAAGCAGTATCAGCAAAAATGTAAAGAAAGTCAAGAGGCAGCTAGATTTCTAATGTTTTTACATTAGTGTAATATTTCTGCTTCAAAACAGCATTTAAGTGAATCAGTAAGAAACATCTAACTATAAAAATCAGCATGTTTTTTGATACAAAAAGTAGAATGATTGGATACAAATAGACTATGAAAAAAAACTTTTATGAAAGCCAAGTGTATTTCTAGGAATTTAGATTACAGGTGAGAATTTTTTTATAGGATATGGAAGTTTGTGTACATCCTGTCTCAAATATGTATGGAAAATATCCCAATAGGAGTCTTGAGTTTTGCATAAAGCTCATAACATAGTAAGGGTGCTTCAACAGCTGCAGAATAATCCTAATTCTAGATAATAAAGTACTTTTCTGTTAAAAAAAAAAAAATCCTGACTTGTTATTTCCCTTCTGTTCAGCAAGGAGATCTGACCCTTTCTACTTTTTTTTAACCTGGGGATCTTTTGCAGTTGATTGACTTACAGGTCTAGAGACATTTTTGTTTCTGATTGTGATTTTCTAATGGATAGACTACTGCAAGTGGTGGTAGTTGAGGGTGTCATGATTCTAGATGTGGATAATGCCGTGCCTGATGTGCTTATTGTACAGCAATATAGATTTTCCCTGTCCATTGTGCCTTCTCTCATAGAAATTAAGGACAGATACTGGTTGTCATCAGTATGAGACTGAATGCAGAAAGAAACGCTCACTGTTCCTATGCACAGTTTCTGAAAACTCCACTTTCAATTGTCCATAGTACTTAGCAGCAGTAGTACATGATGATATTATGGTTTCAGTACAACTGAAGATTCAAATAATGCCACCTATTGGAAGATGTCTCTGATGGTGTCCTTTTTAATATTCAGTAAAGCTTGAGCTCATGTTGCATTGTTACCCTGAAATGAGAGAGTTCTAAAAGTTTCCTTCTGTCACTATGACTATTTTTCCAAACTTGGAACACAATTGTCTTTGAGACAATTGTTTTTGCCTATCAGAATTGGCAGAAATTATTTAAGTGAAGTTGAAAGTATCTGGATGTAAAGTAAAGCATGCAGATTGACTGCTTACATCTTTTTTTTTTTTGTAATGAGTTAGTTAAAAAAAAAAAAAGTCCATAATTATCTGTACTTTTTAATCTATAATCTTGTAATTTCTTTTACTTACTATAACTGGGATGAAATATAAATGTAATGACGGTGCATATGCCCAACTTTAAAGATCCTGGTCTTGTGCTTTGTCACATACACTTCCTGGCAGCCTACTTTTGCTGTAACTTCAACTGCTCGCTCCTGATCTTCATTGTCAGCTGAGGTTCAGTTCTTACAGCTTCAGCACTTAATCAAAGCTGCTCCTTAGGGACAGTGTGGATTGCAAACACAGGGACAAGGCCATGGAACTGGAGATAAAATATTTTTAACTGCATGAATGCAGTTGTGGAATGAACTTGGAGAGTTTCCTTGGAGAGTCAGGCACTTTTTCAATTACAACTGGCATGGTTAATCTTACTTTAAATGAGACCTAAAATTACCTGGGAAGTGTTGGCTTTGTCACAAGGGTAAAGAGCAGAAGGAAAACTACCACTGTTGTGTGTAACAGTATGGATTTAGCTTACCCACTTGATGTTTAATCATTAAAACCAGAGTCATACTGATACTTCCAGTAGAGTTGGAGAAGGTAAAGAATTAAATGACAAAATCTATTAGAGGAAAAATGAAGAATTTTTTTAGGGAGAAAGAATTAAAAATGTAACTAAGAATGTTTATTTTAGAGTCAAATGATAAAAACATGGTAGGAATAGACAGACTTACAATGGTATAAGAAATGGTTTTCTAATTTTTTTTTTAACAGCATGAGTGGCTGTGGAGAATGAGGAAAAATCCCCCAGTGTAATCACTATAATATTTGCATGAAAGTTATGGAAACTTCTGTTGTAACATAGGATTTTAAATAAGATCCAGAAAAGAATAATTAGAACCTTCTCAATTACATTGGAATAAAACAGAGTGGTGTGAAAATATTCAAAGGTGTAAAGTAGTTTCCATACAGGCTTATGTAGGAACCTTCCTTGTTTACAGGTGGTTACTCTCATAACTATCAGCAATGGAGAAATTAGGGGGCTTTTTCTGAATGATTTTGCCATTAAACTTTTAGAGCAATGTGCTCCAAATTTAATTGACTGAGTGAGTCAATCCTGAGTAAACTCGTGACTTTAATTTTAAATGCCCATATTTCTTATTATCACTAAAGGAGTGTTGGAAAAGATCTTGATAAATTGGATGTTTTACTATATTTTGTCTGTTTAAAATTTAGTTGTGACTTTCTAGCTTTATGTCTGTTATAGATTGTAAAAGTACAATAAACAATTCAGTAAAAGATGAATTTTAACAAATAAGAAACAATTAGAAAGACACGAGTTTTCAGTTTAATCTTGCAATTAGTTGGAACTGCTGAGGAAAAGGTAGAACCACGTATCTGCTTGTTGTTCTGAGGAGAACTGGAAGTAACAGGTATAGCCAGAGGCTACCTACTTTCTTTTTCCTTTTTATGCATCTTGTCTAGCTTTATCTCGATATCATTAAACCCACACAGAAATATGATAACATTAATTGTGTCAGTCCTTTATAGTCCATATGTTCATCTTCTTCACGTTCACCTTTTCATGTGTTCACAGGACTATTGTACTTAGCTATTGTTCTGTGCTCCCCTGTCAACAAAGAGCAGTTTCCCTGCTGCTAATAAATAAAGTTAATAAACAAAGGCTGTAGTTTTATTCAATACTGAGCATTATAAAGTGAAAAAAAATAGGTAAGGTAATCCTGTCTGTTCCAGCTAGGCTTTTTTGTCTAGCTGGTGTGTTATCAGTTGATTCATTTACAGTCATATCCTCATTTATTAAAATGCAGGGTCTTTTGTTCCCTCATCTTTCTTGTCCTTTTTTTTTTTTCTTTTTTTTTTTTTTCCCTGAATTTCTGAATGTATTAAGTTAAACTAGAGTCGGTGACATGACTTCATCTGTAGTTAAAAATTTATTTAGGGTCATAGCAAATTAATGAATTCATTCTGACATTAGGAAGAGTGCCACGGGAGAATATTTTCTATTTTGTGAAGGAGGTCAAATAAGCTGTGAACAAAATGTGATGCAGTGTGACCTGTAAACCTTTGCAGAAAGCCCTAGTAAGTGGGGAAAAAAGAGAATGGAGCCAGGCCAACTTGAAGACATCAAATTGGCCATGTATTTTACTTCTAAGAATAGCCTGTTACAAGGTTCCCACCAGCAGAGAATATTTGGGTTCATTCTCCAGCATGAGGCAAATGATCTTAGGTCTTAACAGGACATCTTTACCCTGCTCCTTTGCATGGAAAAGAGAGACTGAAACAAAGATCTGATAGTTTTGGATGCTCATTAGCTCTGATATAGTTGGCTTTTCCCACTTGAATTACAGGTGAGCAGGAAGACTGGTATAAACCAAGGGCAAGATAATTTAGCAACCACACTCCTTTCTTTCCATTCTCTTAGCTCTTTTTCTTCTCTTCAGCATTTCAGGCACAGTCAGTGTAATTCACTTAGATTTAGAATATATATATGCACTTAGATTAAGAATATATGAATTTTGCAGTATTTTTTCAGTGAAAACTATCCAAAGACATAATGTTCCAAATGTGTGAGCTTTTTTTAAATGTCTGTGCCCTTTTAACCTAGGATTTGGATTTTGGCCATCTTGTGGTGGGGTTTTTTTTTTGGTTTTTTTTTGTGAATTCAGTAAGAGGATTATATTGATAAATAAACACTTCAGTGATTGAGAGGCAGATAGTATTTTTCTTGGTGTGAAAGTTATTTCTATTGTAAGTAAGTAAATCTTTCACCATGTTTAGGGCCTCCTTATTCTCTGACTACTCAGTTCTGTAGAACTTAAAGATGTTCTGCACTTAAAATTTCATCACTGTTTCTCTGTGTCTATTTTGTGTTAATGAATATCACAGAATAATTAAAGTACTTTTATACTTTTAAAATAATTAAGTACATATTCCTTAATAGATTATAGATTAGGAAACATGAAACTCATGGGTTTTTTCCTAGGTAGCTCCACTTGTAAACCAACTCAAATCATAATAGGTGAAAAAGCTAAAAAATTCAGATTTGTTTCTACTGACATTTTTAGGAAGATTTATTCTATTTTAAGAAAAAAAGTCACAGTGAAATATCTCACTATTCGACACTGCTGAACAGGGCTGCTGTTGTCATTGTATGGCTTATATTTAACTTTATTTTTCTAAACAAAATACTGAAAATGCTAGGAAAAATCTGTCTATTAACTTTTAAAGTGGGGAAAATGCATTTCTCACCTGAAAAAAAATTAGTGTGGAGTTAATCTTCCATTGCATTCTGCACTTAAACAGATTAAAAAAAAAATCAGGTTATTTATACCAAGTACAACTCACAGGAGAGACTATGCACAGTTTTGATATAAGGTTGGGAGCATAGATTTCTGCATAGATTTCTTGGACTCAGGGCAGGAAGAAATTCAAATTAATTGGATTTTATGGTAGTATCTTTCTGTTTTAAAATAACAAGTTTGTGAAAGTTTAGCTAAAACTGGTACTTTCAGCAGGTATCAGTGTAAATGCCTCTGACTAGCTCTTTTCAATATCTTAGATTTCTCCTAGTTATTTTAAATTCCAGGGCATAGATTAAAAACTAGCATTTTTACTCTACAGTTGTATTTTTTGAGCCCTTTCAATTTGCATTCCCTGAATGAATTCTTTTCAATCTAAAGTCTAAGCTTAGACATTTCACTTAGATAGGTGCCCCTGAAGTCAAACCTACTGACAGAAGAAAATAGTTTATTTTTATTTAAGGAAAGCAGACAGTTAGAAATAGTATGACAATTCCAATGAGATTTTGCCAGCAAGAAAGTTAAAGTGCTGTGAATTGAGCAAATATTTGTAGAGATCTCTGCTGACATCTACTTTCTGTCAATATTTCATTTTCACTGATATGAAAGCTGAAAACTCTGAGTTGTGACTGGCGTTAATACTCTAGTTGTGTTATCTGCCTGGGTATGATAACCCATTAGGTTCAAATACAATTGGATGTGAGGTTTTTGTTTCAAGTTAGATTTGAGTCTTTGGCTGCTTAATAATTTTTCTTTATCTGGTAGACTTTAAAGCAGAATCATGGTCTTCTGAAGAGGAGTTTTGTGTGATGCCCTTTCTCATTTCATTTGAATATCGGCAAAATCATAATTTTTCAATTAAGAAAAGTTCTATTTTGCATTGCTGAACATTGTTTTTTCTTTTTTTTTTAAAATTTCTATTTTACTGCCTCCACATATCCATATCAAAGCATAAACTCAAGGTTTTTCTGCCCTTTTCACTACATAGCGTTGAAAGCAAATGTGAGTTCATTGGTAAGACTGAGAGAGTTAGCTGTTCTCACAGGCTTTATAAAAACCATAAAGACCTGGGTTTTTTTCTGATAGTAAAAGTCACTTTTTTTCTTTTCAGCCCTGCTAAGGTAAATAGTTGTTGAATATTTTTCGTTATGATTCTGCTTTGGTTTATACTTCATATCTCTTGTCTGATTCCATAAAGCCCTTTCCAATTACATAACAATACAAATGTTCTTTAAAGAGCATATCTGAACTGACCTCCTGCTCAAAGCATGGTTTTTGCCAAGACTGTTAAGACAACTGGAGCTCTGTCTGGGCAAGTTTTGAAAAGTATAGTGATCCTAGAGTGTCTTGAGACAACTTTTTTCAGTGCTGCATTCCCTTCCAAATGAACATGCTTCTCCTAATGCTTGGCCTAAACCTCCTCATGAAGTGCAATTTTAGTGCCTTTTGCTCCTTGATTTGGATTTTTGACTGCTGGGAAGAATTCGGCTCTGTAATTTTTGTTTTCAGGTAATGTTTAGATTAGATAGCTAGTTTCAGATAGTTGTTAGATCACTCCTTAGTCCATTCCTCTTCACTGGATTGGGCAAAGACAAGATAATTTTCTTTTTTGTTGACAAACTGGACTTGTCAAACGTGTCCAATTTGTCAACACCCATCATCAACAGGCAGACAACAACCTGGGCACAATAGTCCAGGTGCAGCCTTGACAGTGCCAGTCAAAGGGAATAAACAACTTCCCTTAATCTGCTGCTCATACTCCAGCTAATATGGACCCATATGTAATTTGTCCAATGTGTAATGGGAGCACACACACCACTGGCTCATTGCCTGGTTTCTACCCTACTTTCCAGGGGTTCTTATCAGCAGAACTGCTGTTCAGCCAGCTGTTTCCCAACCTCTACCAACACACAGGGTTGCATACATAAGAATGGTATCCATTAAGAAGTGGGTGTACTCAGCGACACATTAGCTGGCACTATGGTAAAAGTAGGAACTTCAAGTGTGCAGTACAGGACAGAATGTCATATGCTACCAGATAGTCATTGCCACCAGCAGAAAAATTGTTAAATGAATGGACTTGGCAGAACTGAAAGTGAACAAACCCTTTTTGAAGCCTGGATTAAAGCCACATCCGTGCTCCGTGCCTGGGAATAGGAAATGAGGCAAGGGCTACATCTCTGATAAGACTTTGAGAGAAGTGTAGCCAGGGAATGAGAAGTGGCTTCTACACTAACATTTGGCCCAAACATCCTGGATTCTTTCTTAACAGCTGCCCTTCTAATGGTAGATTTTAAGCAGATTTGGAAATTTCAGAAACATTTATGTGAACTTTTGGAAGGCAGGTATAGTTTCAGAACTTCTTGTCAATAATTTTTTTTAGTTTTGGTAAAATGCTGAAAATTTTTTCTTCTCCCTGGAGAGGAGGAGAAAATAAAAACTTCTGTAAAATAATAAAATGTCAGTAATAAACTTGCTTTCCTTACTTGCCTTTGGCATGGATCATGAGAGACTCGCAGTTTACTGCTTTTTGACTGATACTGAATTTCTGGAAAGGTGTGGGCAATCAGGAAAAACAGAATTAAATTAACTCTGTTCCAGAACAAAGAAAGTATTCCAATAGAAACTATTTCTTGATGTTGACAGAGCACTCCAAGTTCTTAAAACCAGTTGCTTTTCACATGGAGAAGGCCTCTATGAAGTTATCTTGGATATGTTGTTTTGAAAAAAATAATCTTGACTAATTATGTAAGTCCCATGGACTTCACTACTGGTACTTCCAGCAGATACAAGTGTGATTCAGGGAAGTAATTCTCACAAGAGCAGAACTTAATTATCAATTTTCCAGACTAAATTTTCATTATCATTGGGTATTTGCATTAACTCATGCCAACTTCTCGTTTTCCTCTAAAATTTATAGCTGTTGTTAAAGTACATGTGTTTTTGAAACAAATGTAGCATGTGCTATAGAGGCCACTGCCAAAATACACATATGTAAGGGTTATGGATATGCATTGTTGAGTTTTCTACTTAAATGATCTGTTAATTATGCTTTCATATAATTATCTGGATCTAAAAACAAAAAAAAAATCCCTATCATGCCTAAAAATAAGACTTTTCATTATGGATAAACATTTTGGCCTGAAATGCAACTCTTACACAGAACCCATTTTTTCACTACAAGAAAGACATTGAGGTGCTGAAGTGTGTCCAGAGAAGGGCAATGAGTTTGGTGAAGGGTCTGGAGCAGCAGTCCCATGAGGAGCAGCTGAGGGAGCTGGGGGTGTTTAGCCTGGAGAAAAAGAAGTTCAGGGGTGACTTTATTGCTCTCTACAACTCCATGAAAGGAGTTGTAGCCAGGTGTGGCTCAGGCTTTTCTCTCAGATAACAAGTGACTGGGTGAGAGGAAATAGCCTCTAGTTGCACCAGGGGGAGGTTTAGGTTGGATATTAAGAGAAAATTCTTCATGGAAGGGGTTTTCAAGCACTGGAACAGGCTGCTCAGGGAAGTGTTTGAGTCACCCTCCCTGGAGGTATTTAAAAGACGTGTGGATGTGGCATTTGGGGACATAGTTCAGCAGTGAACTTGGCAGTGCTGGGTTAACAGTTGGACTCAATGATCTTAAAGGTCTATTCAAACCTAAACTATTCTATGAATCATTGATCGTTCTTGACCTCTTGCATTAACAGAGTAACTCACTGGATACAGGGACTGGAAATTGTAGTTTTGAGATACTTGTGTTCAGTTTCAGGTTCTGAAGTTTGCCTTGGTACTGGTTACTTTAACTTCTCTGCTAAATGAACTCCTGAGCCCCTCAGGCAGCAATGTTCTGAGTAGAAAGATGAGTGCAGACAGCTTGAACAAAATGGAATGTTATTTTGCATTATGTTTTCTGAAAAGTATACATTATACAATTTTTGCTAAATGTGTTTCAGATACTGTGCTATTCTAAACACCTAATTATTGCTGTGTGATTTTTAGCTTAAATTTTGGCTTAAACCTGTGCAGGCTAGATAATAAAAAAAACAATTATTTATCTACAAAATAGATCAAAATTTTTAAAATGAACTCCCTAAAACGAATACTTTGTATTTTGTTTCAAGTATGCATATTCATCTCAGGTGATTCTGCTTAGTAAATAGAACACATATTGTGTCTAGCTGAATATTTCATAGATTCTTGTCTTCTCTGTTTAATCTTTTCTGACAGCTGTCAATACACGCAATATTTTTCTCAGAACAGAAAAAGAAGTAATAATGAACAATTTTGGCAGATGATAAGTTGTTTCCCACTAGAACACGGATTTTGGAAAATTACTCTGTATAACCTTGAAAAGTTTATACTTTAAAGGAAAAGTTATGACCTTTACATAGAATCTTGTGCCCAAGAGCAAACACAAGTGAAATTATTTCAGTACATGAGGCTTAAGATTTGGCAAAAGCGTTGCGCTTTTTATGCATCATTGAGACTGGTAAGCAAATAATCATACAAACAAAGGCCGTAGATTATAAGGAAGCCACAAAACTGAATGCAGCCTAAAAATAAACTTGGAGTTCAGCATAGATAATATGCTTTAAATGAAGAACGCAATGTTAAGCAAAATTAAAAGGCAGGCAAGGTCTCAGAGATTACATGTGTTATTGATGGAAACAGGCCAGACTACCAACTACCAATTATATAGTGTTGTCAGTGTAAAACGCTGAAATGTGCCAGGTTTCCAGATTTCCAAATTTTGTTTTCAACTTCATCCAGCTCTTGCTTTTTACTAACTCATGTCCTGCCCCATTCAACAGGGAGCACTCAGCAGTGAGCTCCTCTGAAGCAGGGGGAAGGCGGAGGGAGCCCCTTGCTCCTGGCTGCCCAAATGGCTTTTTGGGTGATGCCAGGTCTGGCGTCCCTCCCGCAGAGGGCTCAGAGAGCCCCCTCTCCCTGCTCCGCTGCAGCCCAGGAGGCTGGGGCAGGTGGGAAGGGCTGAAAGCAAGGGAAGAGGGAGCCACTGCTGTTGGGAGCCCACACTGCTGGGCCTGAGGACAGCCCGTGCACTCAGGATTGCTCTTGAAGGGACAAGAGCAGGTACACTAGAAAGGTGACACATGAGCAGGTGAAGCAACCCTCTTTCCCTCTGCCTGGGAAAGGGTGAGTGGCAGCTGGGAGCTCAGGCAGCAGCTCAGTACAGAGGAGAGGGATCACTCCAGCCTCCTGTCTTGCCTGGTGAAGAGAGGGAGCTGCCTGCCTGTTCCCTACAATTCCTCTGCGGTGTAATGTAAAGTACATTCTTAGGGGAGTTTTCCTGAAAAACGAAGTAAATCCCAACAGTTCTTGCCATATGTGTGAATATCCACGGTAAATAACTGAGTTAATTTTTTACTGACTCATGTAATATTTGTTTTGGTAGGTGCCTCTGAAAATTCTGATGAAATAGCTTTGCATCATTAATTTATATGTGATCTATATAAAGGATATATTTATCGTAAGGAAGTTGGTCTCCTGGATTTAGTTGTTTTCTAGGAGGTTATTTTTTGCTCTATCTTATGATTCATGTGTGTTGTTTATTAACTTATTCTCAAGATTCTTGAGAAGAGTAATTCTAAGGAAAAATAAATGCCTTTTGCAATTTTATTTTTTGTCTTATGTTACCTTTTTAATGTTTCAGAAAAAGTGCTTAATTTTTTGGGTTTTGTATGAGGATATTCAAGGAACTGCATATGCATATTGAAGGAACTAAAAAATCTGCTTAAATTAGATTAATAACTTTTCATTTACTAAAATTTACAGTCTCTCAAAATTAGGAAAGTTGAATTCCATGCTAAGAATTTAAATATCACTGTTCAGACCCCTTTAAATCACAAGAATTAAAAAAAAAAGAGAAGTCAAAGTTTTTTTTTTTTTTCCAATGGGTTTGAAACTCTCATGATATGCTATGTCACCCTTCCCATCTTTTTCAGAATCTGCAAAAGCTAATATATGATGGCTTTTTACAATGAAAATCAAATTTCCCATGATATCATTTACCTTCAGAAATAGGGTTTGTGAGAAAAAAATTGCCATTATAGACCATGTAACATGTCTGTAGGTTTGGTCACAATGAGACACTTATTATCATATATGGAGATTTGATGATTGTGGGCTCAGAAATATGGATGAATTAACACGACTGAAAGATTCCTTGCAGTTCTGTACACTCATGGCCACTGACTGCATGTGCTTCTAGTTCTGGAAATAGATGGTAAATGTGTGTGTATCTTAAGCAATTTTTCACTGGATTTTACACCTAAGGCAGTCTTCTACTTTAGATTTTATATGAGATGACAGTTCCTGTTTAATGATGTGAATGGCTTATAATGACTTATAATGACTTGTTAAGATGAGGTAACTTATTATGTGCTTAAAACCAGTGATTGAAAAGTCATTGAAAGAGCATTTTGGAATCATTATTCTATGGAGTATTTTTAGATAAATGAAGAAAAGCTAGATCAATAAAAGATATTTGCACCTGTCTGGTGGAATTAGGTAAAACTACACTTTAAAGAATGAATTAGATTTTTTTCCCTCCTCTTAACCAGTTTATTGTTTAGTCCCATGGGCTCTTGGTTCACTTATCCTGTGTTTCCAGCTGTTGTATTTGTAGGAAACAGCTGGTCCCATCCCAAAGCAAAGTTATGTCTCTGTAGCAGCTGGGCTGTTAACTGAATGTTATCAATGTTGAGCGTCTTCCTAGAATTTAGTTACAATGAAAAAGAAATAATTCTTGAATGCAACACTTCTGGAGCATCATAAATTAAATATATTTGCCTTACTACCATATTTCTCTATGTTTTGTAAAAAATTATTGCAGTTTAGTGACTGTGAAGTATTCATGGGCAAAGGTAAATCAACAGCTAATGATCTCTTCTCTTCTGCAGAAAATTACATCAGCAGTTTGAGATGTATAAGGAGCAAGTGAAGAAGATGGGTGAAGAATCACAGCAACACCAGGAGCAGAAGGGTGATGCCCCGACCTGTGGCATCTGCCACAAAACAAAATTTGCTGATGGCTGTGGCCATAACTGTTCATATTGCCAAACTAAATTCTGTGCACGCTGCGGAGGAAGAGTGTCCCTGCGGTCAAATAAGGTATGGAGTTACCAGAGTTTAACAGCAAGCTTCTCCTCAACTCAGCATCTCTTATGCATTGCTTATGAATCCAAATCACATAACTGCTGAAACAGGTTTCCTTTAAGGAGACGATATCTACTTCAGGGTCTTTTAAGACATCTGTCCTCATTTAATGCAATTTCCAATTGCATATGAATTTATGATTATGGCTTTCAAGTTAAAACGTACCATTTTTTGACTAACAAACTCATGCAAGTACATTTCTTTGATTGGAGGATGAGTCTCTATTTGAGAAACAGAAGTATATCTAGTGATCTAGTGATGCTAATATTGAGACATTGATTATTACAAAGCAGAGCAAGGATTTGTTTCTTTCCTGCTTGCCCAGGCTCTTCTGTACAAGATTATTGTAAAATTAGTGTTAGAATATTAGATATAATATAATATTGTGCTTTTAAATATTTATTATCTCTTATACATATGCACACATATTATGCATATTTATATATGCATACACATGCAAATATTATTTCTGGAAAATAATTAAATGCATTAACATATACTGTTACAACTACTATATGCTGGTGTTTATTGTTTAACAAGTGGTAAACCAGCAAACCAAATTCTTAAAAAGCTGAATGATAGAGTAAAAAATTCAGCGCAGCTGATGTAATCACAGAAAACCCTTCTGAAATAATTTTACTCAACATTTTAGATAAAGTGTTCAGATCTGATACACAGAATATTTCTCAGATTCTGAAAGATACTTGTAGAAGAATTATGACAATATTCAAGAAGTATTATGGTAGTCTTTTGTGGAAACACGTATTTTGTAAACAATACAATATTTTAAAATTTTAATATTTATTAATGTAATATTTTTATAGAATTTATTTCCATAAGTTAATTTTTTTCAGTAATTTATTAATTTCAAATACCATGCAATTAGTAAATATTTTCTTTTGTAAGGTAGGAGACAATAGTATATATGTTATGTATTTCTTTGTCTAAGATTGAAAAGTAGGTTTAAATAATGGACTGAAGCTTTTCATTAACAAAGTATAAAATAATAAAAAATATAAAAATGTAATAATAGTTCCTGATGATTAAAGTAACTGAGATTATGTGTAAATGTCTCAAATTGCCATGGTTTTCATTAAGGTAATTTAAAAATGTTGCCTTCGGTATGTTCACATATTTTATTTGGTTTTTTTTATAACTAACTAAGTCATATTGCTAGTAGTAAGAGAGATAATAATTTCTTTATTAATTTCTTTTTATAAAAGCCAATTAAAACAGATATTTGAGTCATTATGCCTGTGTGCTTAAAAACATAGCATTAGGAAGAATGCTTCATTTCCTAATGAAACATTCCAATACACCATTTAGATTCTCCTTGGCATGGATCATCTGAACTTGACAGATATATGTCTGACTTCTCTTGACAGATTTCCAATGAGATTCTTCCATAGCCTCTTAGATAATTTGTTCCACTGCTTCACCATGCTCACCACAGACTGCTTTTCTTACTGTCTAACCTAAATCTGTCTTTCAGTAAGCTGACTTCTCCATTCAGTCTGAGACTGTTCTGCAACTCCTCTCAGCTGGCATTTTTTTCTACTGCTGTTGCTAATTTAGTGTGAGGCTTTCCTGCACCTTGTTCATTTTTATTCTAGATAATTTATGAATATGCTGAAAAGAGTATCTCTAGACTGATGTCCTGTGAGGCTTCACTGATGATAACTTTCCCTTAAAAAAACCCTAACCATTTATTCCTGTCTTTTTCTTCTTATCCTTTCATTAATTAAGTTTTCTCATGGATGAATTTATTCCTATTCCATGGCAGCTGAGATTCTTTAAAAGCCTGTAATCCCAACTGAGCAGTAGGAATAAATCCCTTTTTCTCACTTTCTCTGTGGCTACTTGAAAGAATTCTAATACATGTAACAGACATGAATTCCCTCTACTAAAGCCATTCTGACTTTTCCACATTTTATCATTATTTATTAATTTGCTTGCTAAATTTATTCTGTATTTGAGTTTCTAAAAATCTGTCCGATGTGGATGTCAGACCCATTTTTCTATTCTTCAATTGATAGAATGTTGAAACACCTTAAAAATATCTTGGTATTTTTGCCAACTTTTATACTTCTCATCGATGAAAGACTGTATTACAGTTAATAATTATTTTAGACTGGAGATGCTTTACACCAACTTTCATCTCATTAAAAAAATTT
This sequence comes from Daphoenositta chrysoptera, assembly GCA_013397915.1. Lineage (NCBI taxonomy): Eukaryota > Metazoa > Chordata > Aves > Passeriformes > Daphoenositta > Daphoenositta chrysoptera. The sequence continues at coordinate 24,964 of VZRO01008083.1, forward strand.
GTTACTTTTTTTTGGTTGACTCACTTTATAGCTTCTCCTTCTGAAATATCAGTTCAAATTATATGCTCCAGTTTATTCTGCATAAAATAATATTCTAGAGTAAGTACCTTCCTAGTAACTGTGAATATGAACAAAAAGATCTGATTCAGAAAGAGTGTGGCAGTCTTCTATTTATGATGTGTTTTATGCCTACACTGATTATTCTATTAAAACTATTTAGGTCTACCAGAATTTACCAGAATTCATTCTTATCTCTTTTCTTTTCTGGATACAACTTCAGTTTCTTGAAGAATGACTTCTAATAACTTCCTGTTTTAACTTCGCTTTTTTTGGTCTTTGTAGACATTTTTTGACACATTATATGTATATTTATATATATATATATATATATGTCTGCTTTGGACCTTATATAAGGGGATACTTACACTGTCTGAAATGTTCCTTGATGGATCTGTTTGAAATCTTCGTAATATCAAGTTTCAAGCTAAACTCCTGCCTTTTACTCCAGATTCTGCTACTAAATTGTTTAGTACAGACCAGTACTAGCAGCATGCACCTCAGATGATGGAGAATTGCAAAGAACACTCCTCTTTCAAAGGTCTCAAGGCTGACTACTGCTTACAAGGTTTATGGCCATGAGTGGGAGCAGGGAGTGGAAATGTTTTGACTGTTGTCAGAGCATTAGATTAGGATTCTCAAAATGTTTGCATGATTTATTCCTTTTTCCATTTCTTTAAAGTGCCTTAAATATATAGGCATTAGCATTCAGTTCAAGCTGCACAAAAATTATCATTATGTGGGAGTTCCTTCTAGCTCAAACAAATAAAAATTATAATGGTGGCACTTTTGCTTCTGTACAATTTATTATCTTGGTGAATGGAGTATTTAGCTAGAATGGGGGCTTAAATTTCAAGGGAGTAAAAAACCTTGAACAGTCATCTTTTATGTTTATGAACAGTTCCAGATTGATTAAAACTGAAATAATAAATCCTGTGAGAGCAAGCAGTAATTGTTCTTAGTAATGAGTGCCACTGATATATAAAATATATTCCTGTTCTTTTTTTAAAAAGAATATACTGATTTGTATAAGGAAATGCACAATGAATGAAAGCAGAACGAGGTTTATGCAGGCGAGAAATCAAAATGCTAAAATGTTGGAAAAATACAGCTGCCAGATTGATACAACATTGTGTGCAGTGAATATAAATTTTAGCACCTCCGAATGCCAGTTCACTAAACCAACCTTTCACCTGTACAGAAAGGAAAAAATGCTTGTCTTCAAAGTTAACTTAATGCATGCTGAATATCTTCTTTCAGGGTATTTGGCAACTTACTATATACTTGGAGCCCTGAAACATCCTTCTTTCTTTGTCTTTGAAGAACAAAAGTAAGAGATTTTCAGTTGTTTTATAGGGCCCAACAACATGGGAAGCATGTAAAGTGTAAGTAGGGAACTTCTCCCAGTTCCCCTGGTTCAGTGAAAGATTTGCACTCTGATTAATTCCCTGGGGCTATTTGATTTTGAAAAAAACATCAAGTTCCTTTTGCTGAATGATTCTAACTGCAGGACTTGCAATGTGTTCATCTGTATGGAGTTGTGACACAAAATTGTACCATACTTGTGCTAATGCATAATCCATTTCATTCTGTTGAGAATCAGCAAGCACCGAATAATTAGTCTGTCACAATCAGGTTTTCTAAGTCACTAGGATTTGGGATAAACTCCATGATTTGTTATTGCATACAAATAAGTTGGCCTTTAGGAGATGTGGTTTGACTTTGCATTTCTCTACAAAAGACTCATAACACTGCAAACATGAGGAAAGGATTCCTCTAAACCGTTTCTGTGGTTTTCTTTTCAGTTTAATCCATGTAACACCTGTAAAAACTGATAACCTACAACTGTGTTCATCTCTCTGGAGAACAAGTATCTCTGAAAAAAAGGAAAGTCAGTGGTAAATTATTCCAAAGACAACCTCTTATTCAGAAGTTGTAAATTCACAATTGGACGGTGTAAAATTTCTCATTAGGATGAATTTTACATTTCAGTCTCCCCATGGACAGAATAGAATTTGTACTATCAAATATGTTGGAGACTTCCAATCTTAAGTCTGGTCCTGATTATATTGGAACAATGTTAATGCCATAGGAACATCTGTGACATTTAAGACATCTCTAAATGATGATCATTTAGAAATGATCAACCCACACCCATTTTATTTGAGGTGACCAACCTCTTTATTCTCTTGAAAGTTATACCCAAACTTACTTATCAGGACTACAGTTCAGTTAGTACCCATCATGGTCCTTAGTAACTTTCCCCACTCCTTTCCCAGTGGAGTTTGGCTTCTCTGATGTGGCTCAGCTGTAACCTGGGATCAGCCCTGGGGACAAGGATGTGTGAGGATGGTTTGCAATAAGCCCCCATGGGAGCTCCAGTCCGTTGCCTGGGAGCTGCTCAGGAGCTCAGCCTTGGTCTCTGCCTCAGCCATGCAGCTGCCTGGATGGTTCCCTCGCTGAGCCTGATCTGTGGGCTTGGCTCCATGGATGGCCTCAGCTCTGCCTCATCACCATGGACCTTGCTGGGGACCTGGATTCTTTGCTGACTCTGGGCTCCATCCTTGGGCTCCCCTTGGGTGCCTGCTGTGGGACACAGGTCTGCAGGTGGGAGCATGACCTGCCTCAAGCCACCCTTTGTGCCTTCTTCTGGCCCTGGCCGAGCTGCTGACCCTGCCTCTGCCAGGACAGTATGGAAGTACTGCTGTCCCAGCATAACCCGTCAGCAAAAAAATTCTTCAAATTGCTGCATTTAATACTAAGAGTAAAAAACTTGCCACAACTACCATTTTGATTCAGGAGATACTGCTCCTTTCCAGTCTGTAAACTTTGCATGCAAGCTAATGCCTGGAAGAACTGATATTCAGAATCTGCATTTCTGCATTGATACTTTGGATTGTCTTGATTGTTCAAAAACCCCGTGTGGTTTTAATACAAGCTATGTGGATATGATCAGTCCCTTCAAATGATAACTGCACAAACTATTTCTGTTATTAATTTTATTTATTTGAAACTATTTACATTTGATAGCTCTTTTGATCTCAGTAAACAGCAAATTATGGTCTCAATTTCAACAGGGGCTACAAGTTTGAACTCTTCACTACTATAAAGCTTTCATAAACCTTAGAGGTTATTATGATCCTGATAAAATGAACAACTCACAATTTTACCCAGACTTATAATTTTAGGCAATTAAGGTGAGAAAATACATTCTTGAATAGTAGCTTTGGCTCATGCGGTCAGATGCCAGATTGACATTGTAACAGATCTTTTTAAAAAAGGGTAAGGGATAGATACTGACTTATTCTAGTTTTATTTTGAGTAAAGGATGGAATTCCACTAATTTTGCTAATATTTCTGTGTGTCTGAATACTCATGGAGATAAGGCCTTTCTCCTTAAAACCACTGTTAAAATATACCTGCATTTTCATGTGGAGCGGGACAAATACAACTGAAATCAGACTGATTTGTTGCTTTTTTAGCATCAGTTCTTTGAAAACTGAATTGAATGATTTCTCTAATGTCTTTGGTATTGAAATGCCTGACTAGGCTGTCTTTCATATCATCAGTCATGTCATTGCTTGCAGTGTATTGCTATGAACTCAAGAATGACAGTGTGTGTGGAGGAAGCTGAGAGGCTAGAGAAATTCTTAGGTGTTTGGTAAAGTGTGATGGCTTTTCTTGAACTTCACCTATCTTTATATTTGGTAGGTTGTTTCTGAAAAGAGATTCTTCATCCTTGACCTTATTTGGCATAGGTTGATTGTGTTAATCAAGTCTTGGTTACTGTTATGATCAAAGTCTGAATGACAGGATTTTGAATTATGCTTATGGATTACAATCCTCTTGGATAGTAGAGTGTATTTCTTCAGAGGTGAGGATGAGAAATCAAGGCTCTAGATGTTTCCATATAAAATGTCTCTGAGTACTACTGCCTTTCTTACTGCAGTGGGACAGGAAACCTTGCTAGGGAAGTATGAGACCACCTGGTACTGAGCAGGAAAACATGTCTCTGCACACAGAGTGATACTGCATGGATGTCCTGTGATTTAGATAGCTTCCAATGCTATTTACTATTTGTGTAACTGAGAATACCACTAAAACCCATAGCATCTTTGAAAATACTTTAATCTTTTGCCACTGAACATAGGATCATACAATAAATTGAGTCAGATGCGACCTGTGGAAGTTTTCTAGAGCAGTCTTCTGCTGCATGCAGGATTAACTTCAAAGTCAGATGAGGTTTTTGGAACCTTGTGCAACTGAATTGTAAAAACCTCCTAGGAGAGAGAATCCCTAATCCCACTGGACAACATCTTTCAATAATTAACAACTCCTGTGATTTTCGTTTTTCTTACATGTAATACAATCCTTTAATTGTTGCATTTTGTTTATTACCTGTTCATCTTGAAGAAAATCACCGTCTTTGTGTTTCCTATTGCTAAACTTTAAATATTTGAGGAATGCAAGTAGTTCTCCTCTTTCCACATCCTTCCCTATCCCAGCCTTCTTCAGGCTAAACAAGCCTATCTTCCTCAGCTTCTCCTTGTATATTGTGTTTTATTGCCTGACTGTCTTGTTTGGCCTTTGTTGTATTCTCTCCTGTTTGTTTGTAACTTTAGGATTGGAGGGAACTTAAGCCTTCTATAAGAGTTACACATTTTGAAGTTACATGTCCTACAGGTACCGGAACAACAAATCTATTAAATTACTTGTCACCCTTTTTTGGTAAGCAGTTGTATTCCCAGCACAGCCAATGCTTAATCAAATGCCTAGATTTAGTCCTTCTATTGGCATGTGAAATTAAAATACCAGATAAAAATCATCATTCTCCATTCATTAAAATGTGAAATATTTTTGACTGAAAACATTTTGAATATTTTTTTTCTAAAGTATTATTCCATTTACAATTTCAGACAGCTAAAAAGACAATTTCTTCAGGGAAAATAACCAATAGGAATGTTTGTACTTAATATTGATGGGTATGAAAAAGAAAGTATATGTGTTGTAGACCTGGCATGACATGCAGTGAACACTTATGACAGACTCTATCTCCTTGTGCTTTATAACTCCAGGATTTTAAAGATCTGTTGAGTGGCTAACATGCAATTTTGCCACTTTGAACACCTTCTGTTTGTCTATAGTAATCAAACATTCTTAATTTCACAGAACTCTTTGCAAGTGCAAAGCATTGATGAATGCTAATTATTTGCAATACTGGGATCCAAGGTATGAGCTAAATGCTGCATCCTTTCTATGAGATGACCCATTTTTTGGTGAAGATAATTCAGACATGACTCTCAAATGATTTTTATGAAAATAATTTCCTTTCTGCATTTTTGTACAATTACAATTTTTTAAATGCGTAAGACCATCTCAATTTCTGTCATGAAAGGATTATGAAAATTATAAAATTACTTCTTTTTCACTATATATCATTCACCATTAGGGAAAATAAGAAAGATATGTATTACTTCCTTTGATATTTATTTGTTTACCTTACTAAAAAATTCAACTACTTGCTTTCAAAATGGAAGTGACTCTTTCCTTATTTGTGGTTTTTTTTTTCCTATCCTTTCTTTCTTGCTTTCGTGGATATGAACTCCAGGAGGACAAAGTGGTTAGAGTCTTTTTTCTGTTTAAAGTTCTTTTCTTTTATGGTAGACTTATTTCCTACCCTACATTTGCTCTCATTTACACAGGTGTAATTCCCACTGAAGGCAAGGGGAATTACTGTCATTAAAATGAAAGCAATGCTTGGCATAAAAGGCTTACCTGTTTTTCAAATAGCTTACTAATGATGTGTGAGTTGTTGTGAACAGTATGCATGATCTTCCTCTCTGCTTGCAGCTTTTGTGAGCATGCCCCTGCCTTTCCTTTGCTTTTGCAATATGGTATGTGCACAGCTTAAAAAGTTAAATGTCGTTTGTGTCATCAATGTTTCTTTGATAAAGCTCATTTGTATTATTGTTAAAGTGGCATAAAGTGATCACAACGATTTTTCCACTCTGTATCACTGATGTGTATGCTCTCAACATTTTATGTTGTAAATTTTTTAGCATGGTAGTTCAGTTCTGATTTTCAATGACAATACAATTATATACCAGTAAATATTAAGAAAACATATTTATCCTAAACCTTTAGGAATATGTCAGCAATGTCATGGGGTTATCCACTAATATAAATTATTTTCTAAACTGGCTTGTAGGCTTTCCTAAAATATGGTGCACATATTGTAATTCAGCATAATGTTGAAATAATGTTAAATGTTATGCATGTCACTGACATTCTGTTTGTCTTTATAATATTATATGTACAGTAAATATTTGAGTCTTTTATTCTAGCAATATTTAAAAATGGTAGTATAAATCTGAATTTGGGAATAAGCCTGGATATGTTCCAATATTTTACCAAATTAGTGTAATTTTTTTAAATAACAGAATTGAGAAAACTACATGAGCTAGTGTAAGTCTGTTCTTCCATGAAACTTTCTGCTGTATTCTAAAGAACTACAATTGCAAAAGCAATTTGCCCTGTAGCACTTGGCAAATAAGTTCCTGTTTGAGACAGAGTAAAGAAATTCTTTAGCGTTTGTATACTTTTAGTTCATGTATACAGAGAATGGCTTGTTCTATAATAAAATGTAATTTTTTCTTACTGATAGAAGCATCAAGGCTCACATTTAACTTGCACATATGGTTCAGAAATACTTTGCTTCACACAGAAGTTGTAAGCCATGTGCTGTTGTTACCATTTAGGATATATCTTTAGTAGTGGGCAAGTGACACTTGAGGTGCGCCATGTACTGGTGCCCCAGTCTTTTAGAGGGTACATTGCTTTCTTTTGGCCTACATCATCAGAGTTTTTCACAGTTAAAAGGCTGTGAAAGTTCAAAAGCTGTGAAGTAACACCAGTTTGTAGAATACAGAGGTAGCTGTCGGATACAAAATGTACATGAGAAAAGGAACAATTTTCTCCTTGAAGAATGTACCCTTTCTGTATAATCTTGCAAGTAATTGATGTGTGCTAACAGTATTTATTCCCACAGTCAGTTCAACAACTAATGTCTGTGATACCATCTATGCTGGAGCCATGCCAGTTACTAAATTCACCTGGAAAATCAAATGAAAAAAAACTTGTGAAGGTGATCACAGTAATAGGGTTATATTATTATCTAGATTTACCATGTACCTGTGTTAAGGAGGAAAGGAACTAGCTAGGGATTTCCCTAGCTAATCAACTAGTTAGATTTTTCCATGAATAAAGACAGTGATTCAAGTTGCTTTATGTAATGTCTGTTTCTGCTGACTTTGAAATAGATGTTTTAGAAGTTGCGAAAAAATAACAAATACATTAAGTTAACTTTTTCTCAACTATAGACATCATGAAGAAAGAACAGCAGTGGTATTTTTCTTTATATTTTAGTACTTAATGGTAAGGTTAAAAGCCCTGGTGTATTGAATGCAGATACTATCAAAATAGGTACTTCAATATAAACAGTATTCTTTTGTATGGTACAGCATTTACCAGTAGATTAACACACCTAGTGAAGCCTTAATGTTATTTTTTATCCTTCATTTTCCAGTGTAGAAGGTCTGAATTCCCGTATTTTTTTAGGAGGCCTATTCTGTATTTTGTAACCATAGAATGGCAAGTTCAATAGAATACGCTCCTAGATAAAGCTATAGATACTTGGTGACTGTTGATGGTTTGTTGACCCAATTAAAAAAACCATGGATTTGGAAAATGAGGTGTATTCAAAGCATCAGGTCTGTAAAGAGTTAGAAACATATTTTAGTGTGTCCCCTCTAGAAATCTTGTTGTATCTTTTGATAAAGATTAAGATTGCAGGGAAAAGCTGGGACTGCACATGGAGCTGAAGGATTGGGACAACCATATAATAGTGTAGTGGTGCTAATAATGGTGGTGGGGAATGGAGTTAGACATGGATCCTGACTGTGTTTTAATGTTGTGCCATTAAACATGCACAGAAGGGAACTTATACTACATGTCCTTCTACTCCACTTGTGAGACCCTACCTGGAGTGCTGCATCCAGCCCTGGGGTCCTCAGCACAGGACCTTGGAGTGAGTCCAGAGGAGGCCACCAAGATGGTCAGAGGAATGGAGCACCTCTCATATGAGGAAAGGCTGAGACAATTCTTCAGGCTGAACAATCCCAAGGGAAGACTCAGGGGAGACCTTCCAGCAGCCTTCCAGCACCTAAAGGGGTCCTACATAAAAGACAAGGACAACCATTTTTGGCAGGGCCTGCTGCAATAGGAAGAGAGGAATGTGGTTTTCAACTGAAGGAGGGTTGGTTTTCATTAGGTATGAGAGAAGGTTTTTAATTTGTGGGAGGTAAAATGCTGGAACAGGTTGGCAAGAGAGGGGTGGAGTGGGGTTCTGAGCAACCCCATCTGGTTGAAGATGTTCCTGCTCATGGCAGGGGAGCTGGACTAGATGAGCTTTAAAGGTCCATTCAAACCCAAACCATTCTATGATTCTGTGGTATTAATACCACTTCAGAGTTTACAGCTCACTGTGCCTTTTCCCACACAGAACATGGGAATGACTTATGAATGTCTATGTCCTTCATTAGTCAGGTATATAAAGAAGTACTTTTACAAAATTGAGACCCCAATGTCTCCATAGTGCCAGAAAGGATTAAAAGAGTTAGATTGTGTCTGAGAAGGAAGCAGTTTATGTTTTAAAATTGAAAAACAGTGTGAATTTTTTCCAACTTCTGCATGTTTTTCTTTAAGAAACAGTACATTTTAAAAGATTTCCTGCATTTCTGTCGTTATTTTTCAGTCAAAATGTGACTATGAGGTAGAAGTTTCTTTGAGAAACAAGAGTCAATTAAGGCTGATAAAAATGAAGTTGATTTAAAAAAATAAAGATACACAGGATCATCTCCCTTTTACTTAGATTTTGGCAATTATATTCCTAATCAAATAAGTTTATTGAAATGAGCAACACCATTAGCTAGAATAGTGAAACTGTGTTATCATATCACTAAAAATCATGGAAAGTGTCATTAAATTGATGAGGAACTAGGAAGTGCAATATAGTTCAGGCAAAAAATATATATTCATTTTAAATAGTAGGAAATGAAAAAGTAGTAGGATTTTGAAATTTGTGCTGAATGTTATCTTGAATTTAAATGAAATTATAGACTTTGCACCTTTGCTCTGAGACCATGACTTTCAAGTAACCACTGATGCTCTGGAGACAACAAATAAGTAAGCAACCTAATTCGTTTTTGGAAAGAGCTGACAGGAGAAAACATGGTTCCTTCACTTGCTGGTCATTGTATGGCTTTTTAAAACTGATAGAATTCCAGTGCAGTGTTTTGTTATGGGTTTAGATACATCAGTTCGTATGTGTTAACTTTTTGTTTTCAAGTAACAAGTTTTGTAGTGACATGAAATCAGCAGTGCAATGGCCTTCAGAGCTTCTGAGACTTTTTCGGTGCATTCAGTGGATTTAGGAACTTGTTTTTAGGGAATCTGTTTTAAACTGCTACAGATCAAAGCCTTTACCAAAACTGTTCATAATTTTGAACAGGATAAACCTGAAGAGTAATGCAAGGGAACTTGCTTTTTGTTCTGTCTTTATTTTCTGTGCAAGTAAATAAAATATTTGGCACTTCCCTTGAAGTTAAGTCTTCTACCTTTCTAATGTTATTAATTTTGAAATACTTAAGACACAGACAAATAGCTTGTATTTAAAAATCAATTCTGAAACCTCCACTAGTCCTAAGAACTTACAGAATATTTTTTTTCCTAAAAAAATTCTTTATAAAATTACAGTAGAAAAGATAAAAAGCAATTATCACAGGGCATTATTCTCCATCCCTTTGTCTTACTGCAGTTAAGACTTCCTATTTCCCCATTTTGTTCACCATGTTCCAAAATAATCAACATTATTATTCCAGTCAGGAGAGACCTAGGTGTTGATGATAATGTTTTCTGTCACTTTTGTGAACATTTCACTCTTAAAAAAAAGAGAAAGTTTTTCTCATTTTACTTCTGCCATTCTGAACAGGTCCTGGGCCCTACCAAGTTCCCTACTGTTTCTAAACCATCACTGTTGTAGGTCTGTACCTCCACAGCACCTGAGAACTTTCTCATCTGAAATTGCACAAATGTGACAAATATTTGTAGAAGCCATAGGTTCCTTCTTCTACCTCTGCCTTCTTGTTATTGGAAAATACCTGTTTGGGGAAACATTTACCCTGTTCTTGACACTTAAGCTGATTTTGTGTCTTATGAAGAAACACAGAGTCTCATCAAGATTTTCATGGGCTGTGTATGCTCTCTGTGTTTTTTTAACAAAGAAATATGTTAATTTTCAGATCACTGAAATTTGGAAAAAAACCCTTTTTTAGAAAGAGACTCACAAAAACTATAGAATATTTCCTATACTTGGAATACCTCTGACAAAAGTCTCCTGTACCAGCTATCCTATAGGATCGTTTTCTGAGATACCTCTTTGCTGTGGGAAGCTTAATGATTTTCCTCAGCTCTTAAGTATTGTCTTTCAGATTGGGATCTCTAAAAGTCATTCAGAGAGTTGGCAACTTAGATCTCCCTGAATCCACTTGGGCCACTTGTCCAAGCCTGTTCTCTGATCCTGTTTCTCACATATCCATTTGTCTAAGCTGCTCTCCTTTATCTTACTGCATTCAGACTGCACTCTTTTTTCCTTGATCACTAACAGAATGCACCTCCAGTAGCAGAAGGTGAACAAACATCTTGGTTGAAATTGGATTGTCAAACATATTTCAATACTAGCTTGCTCCTTTTGCCTGTCAAAATTATCCTGAAAACAAGTCACGTCCTCTACTCAAAGTATGTTACCCAGCTTTATTTTCACCGTTTTCAGGACTTACATGGTGTGACATGACAGAATGTAGTCAGTATACACAGGTTTTTAAATCTGCAAGTAGCAGACTTAAACTTGCCTGAAATCCCGGTGAAGACCATACATAGCAAATACCTCCTATTAATGGTTGAATTGGCATACAAATGTTTTCCCTAAATTAGATCCCATGTGTTGTTAACTTTCAGGGCCTAACTGTCATACCAAAATACACTGTCTGTTGGCCATCACAGTCAATTACAGGGAGATTACATTGCATTGTAGTCCATAGTCCAGCTTTATATTAACGTCTTTGAGCTGTTGGAGATCTTGGGGCATATGGGGAAGGAATGAGATTTCATCTTTCTTTTTTTTTTTTTTCAATCACTGCAAAGCCCATTGGCCTATTTTCTCATGCAGACATCAATGCCTTACTCTCCACAGTGTTCAAGGAAAGGGGAATGTCTTCCTAGAAACTGACAATCTCCTTTTCCTCAAGGCATCAGCCTCTCCTTGAAGTTAATTGGAAAATAGAAATAAAACAACTTCTTGACATGATCTAGCTTCAAAATGGTCTTAGCTATTTCAATCCAATGGCTACCTGGGGTTTTAAATCCATGTAAGGAGACTTTGCTTTTGTTATCTATGCTCCATGCTTAAAGAACGCAGATACATTTCTTGCTTAAGAAGGTACAGAAAACTGACTATGACAGTGAGTGTGAAATTCTTTTTACAGTCATATTTGTACTTCTGTATTATATGAGCAAGGTTTTATATGCCCAAAAGCTTGTATAATTTTTTTCACCCACAGCAGTCAGTGTAAAAGACACTAGTTCTTCCTATAAACCTTGTCCTTTACATGTACACTATGGTGGTGTACAGTACAGAAATTATTGGTAGCTGGTTTGGTTTTAGATGGTACTGAATTTCTGAAAAGCACTAGAGGTGATTTAGAGAGAGTCTGGTGAAATTAGAGTGACCAGGTTTTGTTTTGCTAGCTATTTTTCCCATCCTGATAGCACTAGAAATTTATCTTTTAACTTCAAATTGTTCAAAATAGATTAATTTTCCATTGACATTCTTCTTCAAGCTATCCTAAAATAATCTTGTCTTAAAGCATGTTTGGAAACATTGCTATAACAAGAAAAACTATAGAACATTAAAAAATTTTCACTTTTGTTCGAATTAATAGAGCAAGAGCAATTACAAATAGCAATTCTGGAACCAGAAGATGAAACAGTTCTTGAGCAGTAAGTTTTATTTGCCACCTGTTGCAATATTCAAAAACATTTCCATGTGCTATTAAGTTCCAGGTGTAGACCTTTATCAAAGGTAGCTCAGCAAATTCCTCATTTCAGTCCCAGGTGTGTAACAGCACACCTAGGACTCTTTGGACACAGTTAGACATCATGGCACAGCAGGGGATGGTATAAATGTTTAATTATCTAGATTCAGCTTCAGTGGCTGGAAACCAGTGCCTATATATATAAATAATGAAGACATTGCTAGGAATAGAGTAAAGCAGCAAACCTCCCAAGGTGTTTTTTCCCCCCCTTGACTGTTTACTTAGAACTTTATTTAGCTAGTGTCTTCAAGGAACAGTTCAGTGGTAGGTTGAGGAATTAAATGAAAAAGGCCTTGCATCTGGGTTAATATCTGTTTGCTGTTTAGATCTGCTGTGTGAAAAAAGCAATTTGCATGGCCAGCATCTGTTGATATATGAAATATTGTATGCACAGGTAAGACAGTTTTTCAGCTTAGTATGAGTGCACTTATGTAGACAGTTTTAGCAGATGTTGAACCTCAGTGCACTCAAGGGAAAAATTAAATAAATATGAAAAATCCAGTGTCTAAACAAGATGTCACCTATAAACTATAACCAGGGTATTCAAAAATTAAAATTTCCTTGGTTTGAATTATTATAAAGATGCCTTCATTCAGCATCAAGAAGATCTGCGGAAAAGCCTGGATTTCAGGTAGCTAATTCAATTTTGGTCAATTTATGTGTGTTACTATTTATGGCTTTTTGAGGATAAGTTTCATGTCATTCACAAGCCTTTTTTAGCATTTTAGATCTGCAAGAAATAAAATACCAATGGTTTGTAAACCAAATATATAAATTAAAATTATTTCTGTTTGACATTGGGGATAATATGCTTTCACAAAATAAATCCCTACAATGTTTTAATACTGATAGAATCCAGATGTATCTTTATTAATTTAAGTGGGAATCTGAGTTATTTTTTTTTACTGTGTATATATGTACCTCCCATTTATCTTTAAATGTTTAAAGTTGGTCAGTGTTAATCACTAGTGTTCATTTAACCCGTTCATCTTTCAGTTTCAGTGTAATTGCTACATAACTTCGAGGTCATGACCTGTTTAATTAAGGTGTTCTTGCTCTCAGATACTTGGTCATGTGATTATGAAAGATGATATTTATTGCTGTTAACGATTTGGATTTCTTACAGTTTTAGGTAGGCAAAGTATGGTATCTTTCTAGGAGATTAGAATAGTTTACCCTCTACACTGATAGGGTTCAAATGGCTAATTCTACCAATATGTGTAATTGCCTAGTGTCTTTGCATTCAATATTAGTTAATTTTTAGATTATAACACCATGATGATTATATGCTTTTTAACAAATTGGTTTTATTCTGTAGGTGTGAAGCAAATTCCTCTTACTTTGCTTCAAATTATTTTTTTGGTTTTATCTAATTCTTGTTCGGCTTTTATTTTTTATTGACATCATTGTGAGTGGCCAAAGAAAACTTTCCATGTAGTGAATGTTTGGCCTCAGTAACTTGGGAGGAGCATAATTGTTTACATTGTTCTTAACATTGTTGTATAGCAAAAAGTGAAAATTAGGTCAAAATTTAGCCTATAGATTCAGACACCAATCTTAAGTTCTCATTAAAAATGTCTAACAAGCTGTATTTTATTCAAGAGAAAATGCTTTATTAATATTGACCATGTTGCAAAAGACTTTTTTGGTCAGAATTTAGGTTTTCAGAGTCCTTCTAGATTAATATGATTGTTTTTGTTTTATAGATTATCCATCTGTTTATCTTAACTGGCTATTTATAGAAGACCTTGAAATAAAATAGCTATTATCCTAGAACGTTAGACTTCTGTAATTCTGTTGTACCAAAATCTTAATAAAATGCTAAAGGTATGTTTAGTATTATGAATGGGATTCTGATCCTGTCGTAGGTAAGGGTTTTTATTCATGCCCTAAGTCCACGGGAGGGCTGCCTGCTGCGTAAGGCCGTTGCTGGAGGGAGAGCATGCCACCAGTCACAACTCACACTTAGCAGCTAGGGAACAAATGGAGGGCTTTACCAGAGAGAAACAGGCCACCATCTTCACTGTCCATGGACTTAAATGTGGGTTAGGTCTAGTCCAGAACAGGGAATTAAAACGTATAACTTCACTTTCTGAGAAGATTGAAAATTCTTTCATAAAGAAGCCATTGTGCCTGGATTTAATCTCAAAAAAAGTGTCTGTTCAACCACTTTTCATTCTAAAGCCTCAAACATTTAGTCTAGCCCATTTATAAAGGCTGCATGTGGTGTCTTCACAGAGCTGACTTGCTTCCTTCAACATTGTCTGTAGTGAATATTGAAAAAATGAAGGGAGAAGCAGAAGCCACATTGAGATGTATCAATAGTAAGATTCAGTAGTTTAACAGGGTAAATCGGTAAGAGTTTCCAGCTGTGAGTTGGAATGTAAAACTACACAGCCTATTTAGAAAGATTCCTAACAAACTATAAGCTCTTTTTTAGGCAAATTCTATGTCCTTTTTAAGGCACAGACATAGTTTCCAGGATATACTTCTAGAAAGCCTTTTATTTTTGTGAGGGCTTCAAATACTGATGCAAACTTTTTCAGGACAAAATTATTTTTATAATTCAGTAATGTTATTTGAAAAGTCTACTACTTAGTTGTTAGCTGCAAATTGATATTGTAGTGTGGGTTCTTTTTTGAAGAGAAATTCAGTTATTTATGTTCCTCAAGACACTTAGTCCATGACTTGTTTGCTGTTCTTACTTCATCTGGATTCTCATATTAAGAATTCGGAAGAACATGAAGAACTTATTAAGGTATGACTGCTTTGGACTGTCAGTTCACATACACATAATATAAAGAGTTCTATCATGATAAATTTCACTTTTCCTGCAGGAGGGAATGGTGCAAAAGAACTATAAAGCATGAAGTGGTCATTATACTGTAGATACAATTATATGAGTGAATTTGAAATAGAACTAAGTTTAGGAAAGGTGATAATTCTCACTAATAACGCTTTCAAAGCCTGCTAATTTATACTAGCAGAGAAGGGGAAGCATTCACCTAGTTGCTTCTGCTGAAGTAGCAGAAGGATTTTACATATGTGGAATTTGTAGATATTTTAAAGAAAGAAATAATTATGGAAGTACAGAAACATGTCAATATACATAAAGTAGAAATATAGGCAGTTAACTGTATTTGCTGCCTAACAAAGGGGACTATTTGACATTGGATTAAAAAAAAAAGAAAAAAGAGCTTTATTTCATTGTTCATAAATTCCTGTTTTCTTTTTGTTAAATATAATTGCTCTCTTCAGCATATTGATAGGGGTATTTACCTGATTGTGTAAGGTGTCACTAAGTCTGCTGCTTTTTTACCCTTAGTCTCCTATTCTATTTTGAAATTAATAAAACAAACATACTGACGTACATATAATTTTCTTTTTAATGTTAGATTTTCTTACTATTCTGTCAGGGTTAACTGTGGCTGCAACTATTGCAGTCATAAGATGTGTAGCTGTTGTAGTGTGCAACTCGCTGTAGGTTTCCAGGCTGGACAGCACAGCATTGAGAATTGGTGGGGGGAAGTGATTGTCCCACCATACCAAGAGCTGGTGTGGCCCCACTGAGTGCTGTGTGCAGTTTGGGGTGCCACAGTGTACAAAAGACATGGAACTATCAGAGTGAGTCCAGAGGAAGGAGATTAAAGTGGTGAAAATTCTCAAGGGCAAGACTTCTGAGTAGTGGCTGAGGTCACTTGGATTGTCCCAGCTGGAGAAGAGAAGGCAGAGGGGTGACCTCATTGCAGTCTATGGCTTCCTCACAGGGATGGGAAGTGGGCTGGGGAGCTTCAGATTGGACATTAGGAAAAGCTTCTTCACCCAGAGGGTGGCTGGTCAGTGGAACAGTCTCCCCAGAGAACTGGACCTGGCATCAAACTTGTTCCATGAGCATCTGGATAATGCTCATAATGATACGGTTCTGTTTTAGGCAGTCCTTTAAGGAGCAGGGAGTTGGGGTCAATGCTCCTTATGGATCCCTTCCAGCTCAACTTATTCTATGATTCTATTTGTTTTATATTTTGTCTGAGAGCTATGCTGCTGTGACTACATTGTTAGAACCCAGGCAGCAAGTTCATATAAAGTTGAAGAATGTTTATGTGGGATTCAATACAGCAGTAACTACATGATAAGCATCTCAATTTTTCTATTACCATTATGTTACATTTCATTAGAGTTGGATCTTTCATTTTTCTCAGACAATTTCAGTAATGAATGATGACACATGATGTAAATGGCGTAATTCTGTTGATTTCAATTTAGTGCCATCTGCATACAGACCCCAGGCTTATTGTGGTCCTGTCACATTTCTTTCCTTTTGGTGCCTTGTTGATGTTGATAGTGTCTTATATTTATAAATAACTTGTGAACACTTAGTGCCATTCATCTTCAGACTCTTTACAAGTGTTAATTAATGAATATGCTCAGCACCTCTGGGCTGTTGATCATTTGTTATTTTTATTAGCTGGTCCCTTAATGAAGCTGTGACATTAGTACAGGTTTTTGAACACATAGAGGCATAAATAACATCTAATTGAGACTTTTAGGAAACCAAAGTCTCAAAATGAAATAACTTTAAGATGTTTGAAAATTATTTAAAATTACCTTTGAGAGTAAAAGTCTTGGTAAAATAAAACAACTTGTAAGTGTCACTTGTATTATTTCTACTATGTCCCAAATTTGGTGGAAAACAAATATTTAGTGTAATAATAGCTTATAATAATTAATTTTCATTAAAATATTTAAGAAATTATTGTAATTATATTGTATTAAAAAACCCTTTAATATTTTCAGACATTCTATATTTGTGTAAAAGCTGTTTATGTCAATCACTTTGCTCAAAAAATTTTGAAAATTAATAATTCTAATGCCTATTTGTATTACCTTATTCCAACCACAACTGCCTATTTGCATTTTTTACCAGAAATTTGTCTTTCCTCCATCACGTATTTCTAATCCATGACCAAAATTGCTCTAGCAACAGTCTTTACTGTTGTAAAAGAGAGAATTATTTTTTGTGGAATTAAGGAAACAAATAGGCAAAAACAATTGGACTGAGGAGTTCAAGGAGCTTGGTTTTGTGCAGGGATGGCTAAGGTTAGCCTAAAAAATAACTACCTTATTTTCAGAAGCTTAAAATATACTAGACCACCAGAAATTACTGGTTAAACTGAAACAATGAGGATTAATTGAATAAAAAAAGAGAGGGGAGAGCTGTAAACAACTTCCTCGCTGAGTTCCTCAAGCCTTAGTACTGGGGAGGACCTTTAATATTTTCACTAGTGGCCTTGGCATAGGGAACAAGAATGCTGTAATTAAATACATTGGTTACACAAAGTTGGATACTTATCAGCACAGGGGAGCAATGGGATACTGCACAATAGAGAACCAGATGACCTTGTGAACTCCTGTAGTGAAAATGAGTGTGATAAAATACCACTAAATGTAAAATCAGGAATTTAAGAACTAATAAAGCTTTTTTCTCTGAACTGCAGGGCAGGGACTCCTGTGTGGCTCAGTCTTGATCAACAATCCTGAATTCTGCTTTCCATAACAGGGTAACTGAGTCCAAGCTGCTTATTAGGAGCAGTTTTTGCTCCATGCTGTTCTCCTACACTGTGTGCTGGCATTGTCTGGGAGCTGCTGGTTAGCAAAGGCCTGACTGTGCCAGGAAACATAAGAATTAGCAGGCAATCCTGGGCCAGCACCTGGCCCTGTGACAGGGTTATGTCTTGCTAGTATAGGCATAGCCTCAAAGAGCAAAATCTATTTGGTCTTGAAAAATGAAAGCAGAGAGGGTGTGTGATTGGTCACTACAAAAGCATCAGGCAGCAAACACTGAGGAGAGAAAGGAGCTATTTACACTTAATGACAATGCTGCTACAAGAATAAATAGCAATAAACTAGTTTGGAATATGTGAGCACTGGAAATTGAAAGGCATTCTTTCCAGTGTAGCTGCAGGACTTGGAAAAGCATTGTGACAGATTTTGGGCTCATTATTTATAGTTAATTTTAAGATGAAGTTTTATTAAATTACGAAGTTTAAAAATTTTTTTTTTTTCTTTGAAACAGCAGGCAACTGGAAACAATCCATGAGTTTTCTTCCTATCCAGTATTCTTAAGGAGCTTAAGTTTCCTAAGAAAAGTTTTCCTAAGAAAAGTGCAGGAAATGTGTGCTCAATTCTCTTGCTTTTCTGAGACTGTTACAAATCTGAAATTTTATTAAATGCATAGCTTGGTCAACTGTACATTCTCAATATATTCACTTATTATTCAAATTTCCGGGGTTAAAGACATCCTTTGTGAACCATGTTGTAAACTCTGTTCCCTTAGAGCAGGTTTATTTCATGCCAAACCCACTGCACTTATTTAATAAACCCTCATGGCCCTCTGGAGTACTGTGTAGGTTTATGAATTCCATTTTGGAAGCAGTGCAGCTGTATTTGTAGAGACATAATACTGACCAGTTTGTGCTATGTCCAAATCACACCTGATGTCACAATAGCCATCATCTCACTGGAAGCCTGCACACCATTCTAGTTCTTCATGAAATCATGAAAGCTCATGAAGGAGCTGAGTATGGTCAATATGGCACTATGTGGGGATTATGCACTCTCTTCCTTGGCATGGACTGGACAGTGTTGAGTTGTGCCTGTGCCATAATGAAAAAACCCATATTATTGCATTTACAGATCTTGAAGAATATCAGATATTTTATACATTAACTTCTTTTTTTTATGCAATATACTTTAGGAAGGATGTGCTCTGGCTTATATTAACCCAATTTGATTAGTGTTCTAACTGTTTCTAGTCCTACTGTGCATGTGGAGGGTTTTTTTCCACATTTTTTTGAACATAAATAATTAGTTTTCCTAGTCAAGTGTTGTACTTGGTAATTATAGTCTAGGTTGAAAAAAATGTATGAACAAAGTTACCAGTATATGTCTTAAGGATAATAAAAGAGTGATACAAAAGAGATACACTGTCCATTAGGATAAGGACACCATTAGTACAAAAGAGTGTACCTTTTGAAAATTGTAGTCACATAATTTTCTCTTCTTCTTGAAAGACAGTGTCATGTAAAAATATACTGTATCACATGCATGCACAAGAATTGATATACTTATTTCATGCTGACTCGATTGTTTATGGCCAACATAACTTTTCATACATGACATATCCATTCACTACACAGTCAAGAAAAATATGGTCACTCCCCCAGTACGAAGAATTTTTGTAGTGCAAATACA
The DNA here is from genome assembly GCA_013397915.1 of Daphoenositta chrysoptera. Lineage (NCBI taxonomy): Eukaryota > Metazoa > Chordata > Aves > Passeriformes > Daphoenositta > Daphoenositta chrysoptera. Next base: position 44,481 of record VZRO01008083.1, read on the forward strand.
CACATATCCCTTAAAATATATGTAATGGTGTTTGTCTCATACCAGTATTGTAAACTTTCCCACTTTTAAGTGGTATTGGAATTCTTGTGATATTTAATACAATTTTGGGGTACAGGTATCCATTTGTCATTACAGATGTAAGGCAAATAAACATTATAGCAGGTTTGGCATTCAATCAAACCGATTGTAACATGAAAGTGAAAGTCAGTACCATAGCATTTACTAGTGGCATATCAAAATATTGAAAAAATAGGTAATCTTTATCAACTTTTATACAAGTCACAAATTCAGAGATTAACTTTGCTCCTGTAATATACTTCACTGACAAAATGCATTAATGTAACAGAAGGAAATGAAAAGGGGACTTGTCTGTACAGTCAGAGCAGTGAAATGAAATGGAAGACTTTCTGTTTCATTAAAGTTATAACCAGACTCTGCTGCTTACAATGTATGAGCATAAAGATTTATTCCATTCACTCCAAAATAATGATTTTGTGTCTTTAAAATATATCTTAGCAGCTGCAAAAGATGCATCTGTATTCTGGACCCAGACCTCTAGAATTATGTCTCTATAGAGAAATCCTGGAGACATTACAAAAGCCTCTATGTTTTCCAAAAACATGAATGTTGGCTATGGATAGCACATGCTATATATAATTCTTCCACAGTCTTAAGGGAATGTGGAATTAAAATGGAATGTCAACTCAGAAATTTTTGAAGGAAGCACCTCACAGAAAACAACACAAGTTTTCCCTCACCAGTAGTGGAAATCAGTACTCTTGGCTGTAAGAGAGAACATAGACTTCAGATGGGGAGAGCAAAAGGGAATTACTGTTTTTTTAGCGCAAACATGAGCCATGTTTTGGTGGTGTATAAACCAAATAGATAAGATTTTATGTTTTAGCTAACTTCTAGAAGCCTTATAGTCCAATTTGAGGAAGACTGAATTCTAAGTAATCAGCCAAATACTAAAAGTTTTACTTCTGACAGGGAAAACTAATAATGTTGTTATTTTACTGGAAAATTTTTGGAGATCTTAATGTATTCTGACAAAAAAGATAACCGGAAAAGCAGTTCCATCTCGTTTTCTGGGGAGGTGATGTTCAAAGGGATCCCCCCAGTCCCAAACCCAGGACACTCACTCATTAAACTTATAGTTCCTTGGAATCACTGTTACATTTCAAATAGGTGAAATGAGGAAAGATTAGCAGAAACAGGGACTAGAGGTAAGGAAGATACCATTGGCCCCTACTGATACTGGGTCTACATTACCTGAAGCAGAAGAAGCAGATTTGCTACAGTAAATTTTAGTTCCTGTGACTGCACAGAGGAAGGTGACTCATAACATTTAGTGCCAGTGCTGGTTTGCAGTGTCTGTTCCACACTGGCATGTGAACTTTTTTTGGTGGTGCCCAGTGACAGGACAAGGAGCAAACTAAAATACAAGAAGTTCCACCTCAACATGAGGAAGAACTTATTAACATTGAGGGTGGCAGAGCACTGGAACAGGCTGCCCAGGGATCTCGCTCCCTCTCTGGAGACATTCCAAACCCACCTGGACACGTTCCTATGCCACCTGATCCAGATGACCCTGCCTTGGCAGAGGGGCTGGACTGGATGATCTCCAGAGGTGCCTTCCAACCCTAACGATTCTGTGATCCTGTCATCAACATAGTGACTAATGGAGAGATGAACTATGTCCTCAAAGAAACTTCCTTAGTACAGGCTGGATTCAAACATTGCACTGCTCCATGATGTAATGAAGTTTTGCACCTGTGACAAATCAGGGAAAAAAAAGAAGGACTAGCAGTAATGTGTTAATAATCATAATTAGTTAACTTGATGACCCAAGAAAAGAGTTTTTCTACTCTTCCTCCTTTCTTTCAATGCTATAGTCTTGTTACCTTGCATAATTTTAAAGGAATTGTATCCCACATGAAATATGAGAGCCAAAAAACCAACACAAACACATACATAATTAAAACATATGAAATTTGCTTAAGATTACTAGCAGCAAGTGCAACAGTTAATATAATCCTAATATATATTAGATGCTTGTGCCAAGCAGGTGAACTCTAATAGATTTGGTGAAATACTGTGGAAGCCTTCCAGTACAATTTTTCACCTTGGCACAACTGTAATTAGAAGTAATGTTCTGAAGGCTGATGAGGATTTGGTGTAATTATTTCTTACATTGTAAAGCGATCAAACTCAAGCTTATGTGTAATCAAATATACTGAGCCTTTTAATCTAATCTTTAATAAAATAAGGTTTCCATTTTTTTCTCAGGATTTAGTGTTAGGCCATCTATAACTATACTTATGGGAATAGTGAATGGTGTTTTGTAAGGTAGCTGTCTTTTCACATGATCTATCTGAAAATACTAAAATGAATGTCATACTATATCCTTTTATTAAATTGCATTTTGTTTTCGCTTGAAATATCTGCAGATACAATTTCTTGATAAATATATTTCCCATTTATTGAAGTTAAAGTGGTGTATCAAATGTGTTTTGAATAATTTTGTCTAAGAGCAAAACATGGTAATATCTTTTTTAGAACAATACAAAGAAGTGATTTTTTGTGGATTCACTATTTCTGATATGTAGATGTGAAATGGCTGATTACTGTAGGTTTTGCAGAATTTGTTTTATCAGCCAATGTAATAAAGGGTGCTAATAGTATGTGATGAAAGCTGCTGGGCAGTGTTAGAAGTGGGACCATATTATGAATGATCTGGCCAAAAATAGTGAAGAAATCAAAAATGAGTTAGAACTTGTTAGTTCACTATATAGTAACCTTTGTGAATGGAAAACAGATGGAAGGTTTAAGGTAAATCTGTCTAATACAAATTTAGAGTACTTATTTTCAGTGTCGTATATATAAAAAGAAATTACTCTTTGAAAAAACGGATGTAAGGGTTAATGTGAAAATGTCAGATCTATTCAGTGTGTTCTTTCCAGCAACGAGAAGTTGATTTGAACTGAGCTTCAGCAATTCCTGTTGTATGCACTAGGTGGTGTTTCAGCCTTTCCTATGGAAATGCACATCCCGATCCAGTGCCATTAACACTTGGGATTCTAGTTTTGAACTTGTACTTAACGTTGGAGAGGAGATTTTTTCCCCCATAGTTTCGTTTTCAAATTGGGAGTGTTCTGGTGTGGGGGATTGACACCCACAAATTGCAACACTGATTATGACTGTTGAACTTCGTCGGAGGGTGGTACAAATGGGTGCAGTAGACAGTGCACCTACCCCGGAGTGCAGATTTCTGATTTAAGGGATTAGTCCTTCTTAATTTCTCTTTCAGAAGGGAAAACTCTATGTTTTCTCCTCGCAGTTTTGTCAAAATGCACGTATTGAGCACGCAGCCCACTAATATGGTCTTTGCTTCTCTGCAGTGCTGCTGTCACGATCCCAGTAAATGCTCTGTCCTGGCAGGGACGTGGCAGGGACAGAGCTGCTCTGCGTGTGTGAGAGCTGCTGAGCTCTCTGTCCCGGGCACCTGGGGCAGAAGGACAAATCCTGCCCAGGAACATGTCACCTTCCCCTCTGCGCTCTTATGACACCATCTTACAAGTCTGTCTGTCATTTTATTGACAGGTCTGCACTATAAATTACCAGTATTTTTTAAATTGCAAGAATGCTTCTACATGCTCTTATAAAATGGGGAAGTCAATTTAGCCCAGTACTATTTGAGGGCTTGTGATTTTTGTGCTCACTGAAAGCACAAACATTTCTGTCTGTGTGACAGTTCCCATTCTTCTCACTGTGTGTGATTATTGGAAGCTAAAATTATGACTGTTAGGGTTAGCACTATGAAATCCTGCATGTTGAAATTATGTTTGAAATAAGGCTTTATCAGAAGTGTGACCTGTAATTATCGTTGAACACTCCTAGAAAAGCAGAAATAAATCCACAAAATTCATAAATCTATGCATTTTTAATGCCATGTGTTTGATTTTTTTTTTCAGTCTGAAATACCCAAAATAAACTTTTCAGGAATCAGGTTAGGTCGGTAGTACTCTTCCTGATTCTACTTTTAGAGGAGGCGATAGGAAATCGTATTCATTTGGAGGGAACTCTTATTCTGTTGGGTACAAGGGAATAATACTGGTCATCCTGGAGTCCATTGTCTGGGGACAAAATATGACTGTCAGCCAAGGACAAAGTTGTCCAAGTGTTTTGACTGTAGTATCTAGTTTTTGTGATATTTTAACATCTACTAATAGAAGTGAAAGTAGCAAATGGGAACTTCAGGGGATTTTATCTCATTGTCATTCAAGTTGTTATATATTTGTATACTCATATAATTGTTTAGGATATTTTCCCTTCCTTGCTCTGGCACATGCGTGAAAAGTTTAGAACTACTTTCAGCTGTGTACAGACCTAGCAGAAATATTAAAACCTTTAAACTGCTATTGATTAAAGAGGGCAAAAATACTTCCGTCTTGGGTTCTGAAATTTCACTTTGGTGCTTTCTCATGTACTTTCTAACTTAATTAGCAAAGGTAAAACAGGCTTGTTCTTAAATTTGTATTTGAATGATGTCCAGTCCTGAAGCATACACAGTTTTGACTTTTAAATGTCCTGTAAGGACATCTAACCTATCTCAGAGAGCAAGCTGCTACTCGGGGAGTCTCTCTTTTGCCATCAGTTCTTTGATGGTTTGTTCTGTCTTTTTGATGTAAGCAGATGTGAGTTCTCATAAATGATATCAGCCCTATAAAAAGAAGGAAGTTTACCAGAATGGGGCATACCACCACCATTAAATGGGCAAGAGACCATTTTTCTGTCCCAGCCCAACAGTTTGTGAATGAGGCAACTGGTGACTTTAGTTTGAGTATGAATCTTGCATCCAAGCAACCTTCTACATGAAGCTCTCACTGAAAGATTTATTGTGAGACTTGACTAGAGAGCATGGCCCAAATTATCTATTAGATAACAGCCTGGAGAATAAAAGCAAGATACAGACTGCAGTTTCTGAAACCTTTTCTGGTGGACTGAACTAGATGTATTGTGGAGGTAGGAACTACATCTTCAATGTGATTCCATGGAGCATTTAAAAGAGTGATGTGCATTGATGTAAGCCTTTGAATGTCCTATACTCTAAACCATTGGAAAAAAGGCAGCTTGCTGTAGGATTAGAATTGAAGACATGGTTACTAGGTTGAAGGCTGAGTGTAGACATTCAAGGAATATGCAGTAAAACTGGTGCAATTTTGTCTGTGAACTTAGACAAAAATATATGAAGAGAAGAAAAAGAAAAGGAAGCTGAGCAAAGGCTTAAGAAAAATGAAGATTAAGGAGTGAAGGATGAAACTTGCAGTGAATTAATACTATCTACAATCCAAATTTTAGGGTAACACAATAATCAGTTTGAATGATCCAATGTGTTCATGACTGGTGTGTTGTATTTGATTCACTGCATCCTGGTTTATTCTCATATAAAATAAGAACTGAACGTGAAATTAACTGACAGATAATTGGTGTTGTTGATTTCCTGAACTGCCATGTGACTGAGATGATCAGATACAAAAGCTTTGCAAACAAGTACATTTTAGAATATTAAAAAATCTCATTACTATATGCAGGATCACACAACTGGAAAGCAGTAATAATTTTAATAATTTAGTAAGCATATAGTGAAAGCTGAATTGTGGCTATGAAGTGAAGAGACACACCACCTTATACATTGTGTTACTTTACTTATAAAATGTCTTTAATTTAAAATTGCTCTGAAATTGAAGTCACTTCTTGAAGTCAGCATCTTCATGTAAGCATAGGATGTAGACCACCATGGAAGTAAGTCAGTGGAGCATTTTGGAGAATTATAAAATTACTTGTTTGCAACAGCAGATGATATTTTCCTCTTCGTGAGAGAATTAAAATGGATTAAAAGTTTAATGACTTTTTAATTCATTTTTTCTATCATCCTCAAATTATAGAGTTAATTTTCAAAGCTTACACTTATTACCATTGGAACCTCAGTATTAGAACCTTTTCATTTATATTGCTACTCTTTGTTGTTTTTCCTTGTATCACAAATAATGAAACAAAAAAAGACTAAAAGTATTTTTGTTTGTATTTTTTCCAAAACTAGTTACTCCAAGGTTGTACAGACATATTTTATTGTATTGTAGCTAAGATTTTGTAATTTTAGTAGAATTAAAACTGTGGTCTTTCTACCTTTGGAAATGGTAACAGTCAGTTGATGTGTGATTGCTGAAAACATCATATACAGTGTTTACAAGCTAATGGATTTTACATTTAAATATGTCTGAACAGGTAATGTGGGTATGTAACTTGTGCCGAAAACAACAAGAAATCCTCACAAAATCAGGAGCCTGGTTCTATAACAGTGGATCACATCCACCACAGCAGCCAGACCAAGAAGGTATCAGACCTCTGCGGAACGAGGAAGCACCTCAGGAGAAAAAAGCAAAACTGCAGGAGCATCCCCAGTACCAAGGACCACCAGGTGACATATCCACACAAGCTTTGGACAAAAACAGGTCTCAAGGGCTCACAAGACAAGACTCAATTAAGAATGGTTCAACAGCAAAGCATCAAATAACAAGTGACACATCAGACAGGTAAGAAAGTATTTTATGTTTATCCTGATAAGATCTGTTGAATTTATGCTACAAATTTGATTTTATCTTTTAAAATTTTGTCTCATTTTTATTCTGTAGCCTATAAAATACATACTGGGCATTTTGAAGCAGCACTGAGAAGCCTTTTATTGGTTTCAGATGGCCATAGCCAGTCTGTGCTCTTCATTCCCTCTCACTGAAAAAATGTGGGACATGACAGTTGCAGTGTGACAGAGTTTGTCCATGTGCTTGCAACTTTGTCAAATCACAGTCATTGTGCTGTGCAGAATGTTACCCTATTTCTTTTGTGGTCACTAAATTTATAGCAAAGTTTTAGTAATCCAAAATAGGACTCAAAAAGGCAGATTAATGGAAGACAGTGTCTGTTCAGAGTACTGAGTTAAAGCATCTGGTTGTACTTGCAGTATATAGTATTGAGGATGGTGGAATTTTTGTGTAATGACTTGAGCCTTTTCATGGTTTGTCAGTTTCTTGCTGTTAGTTACTGTCATTAGTATAAATATTTTTTCCTTCACTGGTTTATGTTAGTGTTACTTGCTTTGTTTGAAACCGTAACTCTATCAGTGCTAATGTAGTAACAGCCGGTTTAGCCAGAGACTGGAGCAGGAACTTCCCTCCCTTTTTCTTGATGTGATTATACCAAAAGGCACCAGAAAACTCTCAACCTCTGTGGCTAGGTTTTACTGGAACACGAAAATAAAAATGGTTTCATTGAATGAATTAAATTTTTTCCTAAGCAACACCGGTATAGAACTTTAAATATGGTGGGAAGGGAAAGATGAGAGTGAGGTTGCTCAGGTGTTTCCATGGAAATGAAATCCTCACGCGCGTGCGAGAGACCTCCAGCTGCCTTGGAATTTGGCAGCCAGAGCGCTATAAGCTGGCAGCTTTTCTCTGCTGCCCAGATATGACCTCATTAGAGCATTTATTCTGCGAGCTTGAAACAAGTTAGATATATATTCAGTATTTTTTACATATAGTATAACTAAAACAGTTTTCCTTTTTCCTCACCTCTAGAATTCTACCATATTTTATTTCCTATTTTTGGTCTCACATGAGAACAAATTGAATGTAATTAATCTAACCTTCATTTTTTTTTAACTTATTCTGCCTATTGCTGTTTGCTCTGATTTTGGCTGTTGGGTTCAGTACTTAGTTGTCCTGAGTGCTCCTCAGTTATATGTGTAGTCTCTGAAAAACACAGCTGGCACGCTAACGTGACAATAGGGAGCCAGAGAGACAGACTGATTCTCTTGTGGTTCAGTTTTGCCCCTTAATTTTGCAAGGAAATTAATACCATAGATAATGTGATAACAAAAAATCCCAAACCCCCAGCAACAACTTAAGTCTGAAAGTGTTTTTACATTATATACATGCAGAAATATGGAGGGAGAGAGTGATATATAAATAAATATATAATTGAGATACACAATATGCATTTACCCTAAGTGGAGTTAAATGATGAATGTGGACAGCATAAAGTAATATTTTCCAGTAGGGAGAATGTAGGCTTTGTGCCTGAAATCAGAACTATTTTGCTGATTGTGATAATTTCTACTCAATATATTATTTAAGTTCAGATAGTTTTTTCAGTCATTGGCCTCTTCATGTTATATTTGGATAATAATACTTATGTTCCCTAATTAACATATGCAAGTATGCCTAGAATATATTATATGCTACTGAAGGATAGAGGGTCTTCTGAATAACTTTATTCTGTAATATTCCTCACATAGACTTTTATTTTCTGGTCCTAATGAAAAAGATTCCTCTGTGATGCCCAATCAAAGTCTTACTGGTCAAATGGGCTTTTAGAGGAGGATATTGACAGCTCTGAGAAAGACTACCCCAGAATTCGGAGGTGGGGAGAGACTCTAAGTTTGGATCTGTACATGCTGTTGTGCCATTGCTATTCTCATCAATAATACCAGGAAGGCTTATATTTTGTATTGTTTTTGGCTGGGGTAGAGTTAATTTTCTTCACAGTGACTGGTGTGGGGCTGTGTTTTGGATTTGTGCTGAACACAGGGCTGATAATACAGAGATGTTTTTGCTGTTGCTGAGCAGGGCTCACACAGAGCCAAGGCCTTTTCTGCTTCTCGTACTGCCACACTGGTGAGGAACGGGGGGTGCATGGGAGGTTGGGAGGAGACACAACACCTGTCCTGAGCTGGGACAGGTGACCCAAACTGACCAAAGGGATATTCCAGACCATGTGACGTCATGCTCAGTAAATTAAGTGGGGTGAAGGAGGAAGGGGGGGACATTTGGAGTGATGGATTTGTCTTCCCAAGTAACTGTTACACCTGATGGGGCCCTGCTCTCCTGGAGATGGCTGAACACCTCCCTGCTCATGGAAACAGTGAATTGATTCCTTGTTTTGCTTTGCTTGTGTGAGTGGCTTTTACTTTACCTCTTAATCTGTCTTTGTGTCAACTATTGCCTTTTCTATCTTTTACCCTTCTGATTCTCTCTCCCGTCTCACTGGAAGGGAGTAAAAAGCAGCTGTGTGGTACTTGTGTGCCAGCTGGGCTTTAAACCCAGGACAGTTTTATTACATTCAACTACTTTTATGAGCAGAAGATAAAATATTCTCTTTATACTGAAGTCATGCATAGAATATATATATCCTAATTTGAATAATTTTAATATAAAAATTTATAAATCTATATATGCTATGCTTATTGTTATTGATCCAATTAAATAAGATAATTTCATCTCTTTGAAACTTGCCGTTGTGGTCAAGCAATTCTATACAGCTTTTTCTAAGGGCTCCTCTCTTCTCTTTGAATGTTTCAATTTATGGGGCTTTGGCTTTTTTTAAACATTAACTGAAAGAACCAACCAATAGAGAAAAATGTTGTATGGGAGATCATCCTGACAAGTTTTTTTCTATTCTTAAACTAGATATATGCAGAAATTGAGCCACTAACTAGTATGTTAGACCATTTGTCTACATGAAGGAATTCTTTGAGAAAAATATGGCCATTCAAAATGTTCAAAATAATAAGGAAATAGACAAAAAATTCGCAAGTATTTAGAAGTGGTTGGTGCTTGCCTTGCACAGTCACAATAATGGAAGTAAGTAGAAAGTGAGAACTATATTTTTGGTCTTTTTTTTCATCCCAGGGACATTATTTTTGACTCAAAAAATACTTTAAAATGTTGAAAACAATAACCACTTGTGAAAATAAAAAGGCATTGCTAAGACTTTATACACTTGGGTTATGATTTGAATAGAAGGGTAAAATATATTCTTTTTGTCAAAGTTTTTTTAACCTTTGCAGCTTCCATGGGTGTTGCAGCAATCATTGCTTAGTAGTTCTTTAAATCAAGTATCATATGTCTTATCTTGGTCATCTGGAGACAAGTTGGTCACAGAGTAAAGGGCAACATTCACTCCTTTAATCTCAAGATCATCAATGTACTTTGTGTCTCATTCCTTACTACGTCTTTTCTGGATGTGCTTTTTGTTTTTCCATTCTTGAGTAGTACTCACCATATTTTTTTCCTGTTTTCTTTACTCGTATTATTCTTCATTAAAATTTTATTTTCCCAACCATTAGACTAGTATTCTGTTTCCTTGATGTAAGCAACAGTCCCATTTGCAATTGATAGATGCCAGACTGTTTAGACAGAAAGATAAGTACCTGATTATAGATCTTTGACTGATCTGTAATTTGTTGCCTGAAGAAGCCTGGGATGATTTTGGATTGCAAATTCTCCAAGGATATTTTTCTTACATTGGATCCATTACAAAAAAAAAGTAAAACGAAAAAAAAAAATGTTCAGAAGAAAGTTGTACTTACCAAGAACAGAACTGATTTTCATTACTTTTTTCCTAGTTCATATGATAGAATCATAGCATGACTTAGAATGAAACCTTAAAATCATCTAGATCCACCCCACCTGCCATGGGCAAAGACACCTTCCACTGGACCAGGTTGCTCAAAGCCCCTGGCCTTGAGCATTTCCAGAGATGGAGCATCCACAGCTTTTCTGGACAACCTCTTCCAGTGCCTCACCACCCTCACAGTAAAGATTTTCTTCCTTATATTTAGCCTAAATCTACCCTCTTTCAGTTTAAATTATTTACCACAGTATTTACAATCTGTTCTATGGTGCTTTTCTGCTTTTTGCTTAGTAAACCTGTGGGTAAGGCAGGGGCAGCAGGCACATGTGTGTGATTCAGTAAATGACCATGGGGTATTTGACATTTTTTGAGGGTAGACTAGTGTAATTTGTACCACATGGAGGTTTCATGCTGAGCACAGTTGAACTGGAATCATATGTAGTGGTTTCACAGACTTAAGCTTGTGTGCGGGTTGTATGAATGCTGATACTGTGTAACACTAGATTCCCTAAAAACTGCAAAATGATGTGAATCAAAGAAATGCAAAATATTATTTTAAGTAATCCATAGACTCAGAAGGTCTATTCTGAGGTCTGCTGAGCACAGATGGTAGATTTATGGCTGCAGTTCTTTGATCTGCATATTCACGTTAATTCTGGATTAGGCAAAGGGGTCTGATTTTATTTTCATCAAGATCTTTCAAGTAGACTATTGTTCCCAAGACCTACAGTACTCATCATACAATATGTGTTTTCTTTCTAGCACAAAAATAATTTGAACAGACATAATCTTTTTTTTCAGTCATTTTGCAGCAGGCAAACAGCTTGTGAAAGGGTTGGTTTCTTCATTCCAAAGCCCATATTTATAATGTCCTATTAAAATATGTACAACATCCTAATATTAAATTGTGGGAAACAGGGAACCTTAATGCTGATATGAAGCTTTTTTATTTGTCCTTCTCTTTGCCTGAATTGTTAGATCTTTACGTGGTGTTGCCATACTTGGCTTGTAAAAGAATTGTTTTTCTTACTCTTACTAGAATCCATTGTAAAGCCATTTCAGTAATTTTCCATATGAGCTTAGTGTTTTAAACTGTAAATATTTTGTGACATTCCAGAGGTGCTGCTTCACAAACCTTTATTCTGTACATATACATAGCTCACTAAAAGTAGTAAATCACTCATGCATCTTCCCAAAGCAAGGTTACAATGACACAGCTATTAATATATATCTGAAATGGTGTTATGTAGTTCAGGTAGATGTGAATTTTTCAGGGTTTAAAAAAAATTATTATTTTTTCCCCTAATTTATATTTTATGAATCCAAAATATTCTTCAAAATTTGAAAATGATAACTTTAATTTTACAATATATATTTGTCATGCATTATATTAGTGGAAGAAAGAAAAACTTCCTCAAGGATATTTTTCATTAGATTCAATGAAAAAAAGAAAGTGAAAATATTGTGAGAAAGTTAATTTTAATGTGTCCTGAGTCAATTTATTCCAGCTACATCTATCAGAGGTTGAGCCTTGTCACAAAAAGAGAATTGGTTCTTGGTACAGGAAAAGATCATGATCTGTAAGCTCATGATCTGAAGCAAGAGTAATAAATAAAGCTGCCTGAACCCTTCTCAGATTAAATGTAAGGATATGAGATTAAATCATAAAAACCAGAATGAAAACAACAAATTGAGAGAGTGAGCAGCTGCAGAGTTGCACAACAGCGGTATTTATTTTCCAGGCCAGCAGACACAGTAAAGATATATCCTACTTCCCTCTTGCTTGTCTTCTCCTTTCAGAGATACATATGTATTTGGGGGTTTATTTTCTATCAACCCTCTAACCTCAGAAAAAAAAGGATTTTTAGAGTCGTTTCTACACACTATGTACTGGGCTTGGAAAATGCATTTTATTCTCAGTAAGAAATGCAAGCAAGAGTGTTGAGGCTACTTGGGTCTGAAGATGCAGGATTTGTGCATGTATTCTTTATGAAATATACACGTGCTTGCCACATGTAAAGGCTTTATTCTATTGTGTTACCAATGGCAGTAGCATGAAAGTGGTTTCTTGTGTTCCTTTCCTTCCATTCTTGGGAGGAATGCCAGTATGAGTTGGCAGCGTAGGATCTGTCTTTTGGGACTGCAGTTGGGGATGTCAGGGTGTGAAAAGAGAGGAAAAAAGAGACCAAAACAAGAGAGAAAAGGAGTAGAGAGGAAAAAGCAGGCATAAGTGAGACGAGAAACATGAAAGAGCAGCATGAATTAAAAAATGAAAATGTGTGTCCATCTGTTTCATGTTTCTCTCTTTTTTAAATGATTCTTCTTTAATTGCTGGATCATGAACAACTGACACTGAGAACAGCACTGATGGTAGTTTATTGCAATTTAAAATATGACAGTGTAACATTAAAGTCAGTCAATTAAACTTCTTTTGGAAAGGCTGAAAACTGCCCATTTCTTGAGATTATCACAATTTTTCTGCTGCAACACTTATGGCACATCACTGTAGTGCAACATCTGATTTTGCTTGTTTCTCTTTCTGAGTACCTGAGTTGATAGATTTCTAGGCCAGATGTGTTAAAACCCCTTTACTTGGACCTGTGGAGACTAAGCATATTTGAAAAGAAAATATTTTACCTGATTTTCAAGTAAAATAGAGGTATGTTAACTCTCTTGCCTATTTTTTTACCTGCTGAAATATTTATAGACAGTGAGAAATATTAAAATAATTGTGTAGAGATGGTATTTAAAATAAGTGTGTTGGTATTCAAGAGTCAGGCTGATAAAGCTGTGTGCAGATTTGTTCATGCTCAGACAACAGGATCTCTAAACCTTTTAGAATTCTTTATGTAAGACATAAAAAATTATATGATTTCTTTTAACATTGTTGACCACCACAGTAGCAAAACTCCCACAATTGTTGAAAAGCATAATTATATTCTTTCACTTAATTAATAAATCTAATATTGCATACAAGAAATTTTCAGGTTGAGTTGAAAATTCAATCAGTATTCTTTTCCATGCATGACTGCAAAGACCTCTCAGTGACTTTCCCTGGTGCTAGAACAGGATGCAAAGGGCTTTAGATGTGCCCTTCAGTATTTTTAACTTATTAATTAAAGATTTAAGTTTTACATGATTTGAAATGCATCTGAATAAGGTTTTATATTCATCTTCCTACTCCCATTCCAGCACTTTTTACCACTTTAATGGTCCTAAGATCTTTGAAATAAAACCAGTATCAATCTGAAAACTAGTCTCAGTAGATTTGCTTTTGTTTCTTGTGCTTTCATTTCGTTGTATGTTTTCTATGATTCTGGAGATAATAGATAGAACAAATAAATTAGTTTTTTCTTCACAGAACTGCTCTTTTAATTATTTGATTCATCTACACATAGGATTAAGGGTGGGGATCAACATTTCATGGCTGTTACAGTTTTCAGGTAGAAACTAATGTTAAGTTTACTTATCTGCTGTCTCAATCTCAAATGACATTAAAAAATAATTTAATAATAACTATGGCCAGAGAAAGCAATAGAAATTTATGGGAAAAGAGCCAGAGAAAGTGCAGTATTTAATTATTGAGAAGAAGTACCTTGGGTCCAAGAAAGTCAGAAATCCTTTAAGGCAGAAATTTTAATGAAATAATTATACACTTATGACAAGGATTAAGCTACACCAGCTTATGAAGATGAGTAAGGATTTTGATATAATTTGTAATGCAAGGTCTCTGTAAGGAGTTCCTGAATGATATTTACATTGCCTATTAACAGTCCAGACTACCTATAGTGGGTACACTTTGTTTCTTCCTGTCATTATTAGGCTGCAATGGGTGTAGCATGTGCATTCTGTTCTAATTTCTGGAAAATTTAGCTTTTTCTCTCCATTACCTTTGCAGAACTGTCTGTTTTCTGAGAAATGAAATTCCTTGTACAGTTCTTTGTCTCCTAATATTGGTTTTGTGCATCTCCTGCTCACATGAACTGTATCAACTCTGACATAGTGTTCAGGATGTGCAGCCACACTGTGACTTCAGTGTGGTTTTTCTGACCTGTGCATTGCTTCCCTTCCTCCTCTTTTATTTTCTGTAATTGATTGTTTTATTAAAAGATACCTTTTATTATTATTTTAATATATCTAGCTGCAGAACCTGTATCGAGCAGCATTGGGCCTCTGACCAATGGTAGCTACAATTCTAGATCCTTTTTTTTTTGAGAAAGATAATCTGTTTGGAAAAGAGAGAAGGAGAAGAGGAAAATTCCGTAACTGTAGTAGAACTAACCTACCATAATAAACAGTCTAAAACTTCCATGTTCCTCTTCAAACACTAGAGTTTTTTTAATTAAGAACATAACAAAAATATTTAATTCCAGCTTTAAGTGACAGTGTTAACTCAGCTGCAGTCATTCTCTGCCATGAACTAATCTCATGTTGATTTTAGGGAATTTCATTTTCACAGTTTGCAGTTGAGAGCCTTTTCAAAAATAATTCCATTACAACATGATGTTTTTATTTTGCTTACTGTTACTGATTATTTTTTCTCAATTGACATTTGTTGCATGCTGCTTACTGAAAGCTATCATTTATTATTTATCTTTTCTTAATCCTGAGCTCAGGGAAGTCTGGATATTCAGTGCTGATATCTGGTATCTTTGAAGGGGATTTTGGCCTTCCATTGCAGTGTTACATTTCTGTGTAGCACAGCTATGTCTTTACCTGTGCTAAAAGACTGTTAATAACCTAAATCTATAAGCACAGATACCATCTATATCAGAATATTAAATATTTTTATTAAGTACTGACCGCAGCTAAATTTATGACACTGATGTAGTTTTGCTTCTAACTAAACTGATCCTGTGAAAAAGCAATATCAGAAAAAATTGAGGGTAGCAGCATTTATAAATTATTTTTTAAAATTAATGAGGCCAATACCTTTCTGGGTTGAAGTGTCTTCTTGAAGTGCAGTTTTGTTGACCTTGCATAAACCTGAATGTTAGAGCTCACTGTGTGCTCATAATCCTTAGTTGTACTGTCCTCTGTTCTTTGGAGGCTAAGTTCTCTTAAGAAGTATAAATAAAAGATTTTTAAAAATGTCATATTTTTTTAAAAATGGTGTGTAAAGGTGAATAAGATACATCTGTGGAGTGTACTTGACGGAAATTTCTAACATTTGGTAAAGAACTGTGCTAAGTCAAGTTTATTGTTTCTAGCAGCCAAGTGATTCTGGGATCTGCAGTTAGCAATTCAATGAATGGCCTTTTGTTTTCATAATTTTTACCATAGCTTTACCATAGATTGAAATAAAATGAAAAAATGAGACTGCATAGTTGTTACTGGTGCAAATTCTTTGGCTTTTCCTTTGTGTCTCTAGAAGTCACAAATGATAAAGAAATCACTTCTGTAGTGCAATTTAGTTGTCACTTATCTTTTGCATGGTAAGATAAAAATTTTTAGTAACTGTCAATCTAATTTATTAAGTCAGATTTGAGGAAAAAAATGTAACAAAAATTAATGTAATAGGACATAATTCAAAATTACCTTATTAAGCAATACAATTTTCTTTTCTACCTTGTTTTTAGCATGATTATTCTGTTTCTTTTTCTGCCCCTTCATCAAGACAAATCCTTTTTATCCCTTTGCCTTCTCTGGAATGTCCTTACAGAATTATTTATTTAGTTGTTTTATTACTGCATTTCTTTTGTGTATCACCATCTCTTTCTCACTGGTGTGAGAAACAAAACCAAACACTGGCTAGACATTGAAAGTGCTTTCTAAGATATACCCATGATCTTTTCTCACCTAAAGAGAGACATTCTTTTCTTCTCTAAGCCACTTCTTTACTTTCTCCTTGATGAAGTTCACTTCTTTTCCTCACTTTACAACCAACAATTCTGCAACCGTTCCTAAGTGTCCTTTCAGTTTTGTGGTGAACTACCTGGACACTTCTCTCCCTTTGCTTTGAGAAATCTTAATTTTTTGCCTTTCAGAAAAAAACCAGACCTCTCTACATTCTTTATGAACCAGAATGAAGACAGCCACAGACATTTTAGCGGAATAGTTTCAGCAAATTAGTGCAGTACAATGTCATTTCAAGTTAAATAGAAAATGTAGGTGACCTGAAGTCAGTGACTCTTAAAATGGAGTTTTAAAATCCAAGGTAATTTCTTTATATGACATGCAGTGGGTTGTGTATACACGGAACTTGTTCTGACTTCATGCACTATGCAACACTGGGCCCTGTAATCGTGCCCTGGTGTTCTTAGGAAATGACATCAGCAAGTGCCTGGTTCTGCAGCACTCAACTTCCTGAAAATGCTGTTAGGGACCTCAGTCAGTCTATCATCTTCATAGAATATCTAGAGGTTAAGTTGCTCCAAACACAGTTTTCCAGATTTCTGGTCCAGTGTTTTGTCAGCTGGTATTACATGCTTGAATTGATCCCTGGATGTAATTTATCTGCCTAAGCAAGTTTCTGTTATGCAGCTTGTAATAGGATGAACCATCAACTTTGCTGCAGAAACCCCATTTTCTTTGTAAAAAGAAAATGGCAAGGACAAGAGTTTTTATGGTAATGTTGTGATAGAAAAAATGCATTTTAGCTGCAAGAGGTTACATTTGTAATGACTTTGTGAAAATGCTGGACTTTAAATGAGTTCTTGATGAGCACTTAAAAATTTTAAAAATACCTAGCAAGGCAGAGGAGATAAAGCAAAAAAACATCTGATTTGCTTTATAATGCCAAATAAATTGGGAAGCTTCAGAAAGACATTGCTTTGTAAAGTTCCAAATCAGTGCACAAACCCGATTTTTTTTCCAAGAGGTAGATTAATTTTAATTGAATCTTTTTGACTCTGGCATGAGGTGCTGAGCTGACAAAAAATGACCTGCTTCAGTTGTATCTTTATGCTGCAGTTAGAACTGTGTAAAATATTTAAGCTAGAAGAGGAATCACAATTAGTTCAACAATCTCAACCCTTGAATATAAGAAATTTGACAACTCACAGGTTAGTTCAGTAATTCCACCTCCTCACTAGGATGAGATAATTGCATTTTATTCCTAAAATGGGCATGTAGTGATTAATCTTCCTGTACCATTTATTAACAGGGTCTAGAACAAAAAGTTATTCTTGAAAGAAACCAAATTTAACTTGGATATGCATTTCTTATAAAACAATGTATATTTTGAGTGCTTCTCTCGTCTCAAGTACATGCAATAAAGGCTGAAGAAGTGGCCTTCATTTACAAAATATATATCAATATTTGAAGCAAGAAATTTGATCTTCTGAATAAAGTAAAATTGAAGTAAAAATGATTTAATTTCTACTCAGCAGATTTTTTTAATGCCGACATTCTCTCCAAAATCAGAATATCAATTATAAAGACCCTGAGAACCAGAGTAAGAAGGAAAAGAAGAAGATATGTCAATTAAATAATAGGAAAGATAAGAATATTTATAGATGGGACTCAAAACAAACTCTGGATCTTTGGATAAGTGCAGTACTAATAGTGTCTCAACTTCTCAAAAAAATTATTTTGGATAGTAATAAACTGCATTGCAGTAATGACTACTTAGATGCACTAACACAGATCATGACCACTTTTACCTACTTTACTTCTTTGCTACTCCTTCTCTACTCCGTCAAGTAATTAAGAGCATTCATAAGAATGTTTGTGTCCTTTTGGTCGATATTCCCAAAAGCTGTCAGTTGTTTTCGGCGTTAAGCCTGGTGAAGCTAACCAAACCAGGAGATTTTGCTCAAGACAGGGATTTTAAATTCCACTCTCTGTGTGGTATACAGATTTCTCTTTCAGAAGCACTTTTTTCCTCCCTGAAAATGAGACTTATTTAGAAATTTATTCTGTGGTATGTCACCAAGTATTATATGAAGCTTTACAGTTACAACAATCAATTATGAAATTTACTCCCTTCCCAAGTGGCCAATGCTGCCTTTATTCCAGTAAAATAGAACTCCTGTATTAAACGGAAGTATTTCCAAAGTAAAATATTTACACAGCCTTAATGCTTATAAAACCCAGGCTCCATGACACTGTCAAAAGAAATAAATTCCAAAAGTGTGTGATCATCAGGAAAATATTCTTCTGGTATTCCAATCAGCTGAATATAGGAGCAACCCAGGAGACCATAAATCTCATAATGACATGAAAGGAAGATAAATTAGTCTCTTTGAACTCATTCCCAAGATATGGAAGGCTGAAATGTTTTATCAATGTACTTAACAGTAAAAATTAATAAACAATCTAGTGCACAGATGTGTTGTCATAGCTTCTGTTAAACTAAATGAAAAGACTGATCCTAATCTTACTGTCATTTGGAAAATGACCTATCTTTTAGTTTGCACATGTATTAGTCTTTGTTTCCATCACAGATCACTTGGGCACATTGACACCCAACAAAAGTTTGGACCTTTAAGAACCAAATCAGTCATCTGAAAGTAGAGATACTGCAATAAATGTCAAGATATTTTCCAAGTGAATAAAAGTAACTTCTAAAATTAATTAAACACCCAAATTCATTGTGAATGAGAGCCAATTCCTGCAATGTATAACCACCATGGATTTCAAGATCAATGTAATTGTTACTTTCTTTACACACCAAGGAACTTTATGATCAGCCTGCTCACCAAGAAAGTGCTTGTGTAAAGGATGTCAGAACTGTGGTAACTGTGTCTCCCATGAAGAAAACATGATCTCTTTATCTGAGTGTGTATATTGGAATAATTGCTGTGCTGGGAGCATTTACATAGTTGGTAATTGTCATAGGACTGTCTTAGGATTTAGTTTTTGCTGACTGTTTGCTTGAATTTCTATAACTTGGAGAATAAGGGATGTAAGTACAAACTGCCTGTGAGCACTGAAGAAAACAACTTGCACCTTGAATACCTCATCCTGAAATGGAAAGACAGGTGTCTGCAAACTGTTAATGAGTGTATTTTCAGGTTCTGTTATTAGTATTTTACATTGTTAACCATGCATAATAATTTATTAGTAGTGTTTTAAACCACCTTTTGTGTTTTTGAAAGGTGAAAAATGATCACCTTTTATGAAAGTGAAGAACAGAAATCTCTTTTGTTGCAGATGAAGTTTTCAGTACTCTGTTTCAAAAATCAATCAAATCTCTGCTCTAGGCCAGCAGTTCTCGTCTAGTGAGACACATCTCACTGGTGAACCGTCCAGAACTGCAAATGAGGCATAAAACTGGATTCATGTACTATAATGAGGTGAAAGGAAATATCAATTGATTTTAAGTCAGCTGAAGGTAAAATTGGTTGAAATATACTATTCTAAACCACATGTTCTACAAGGTGCAGCACCTACTGAATATTAAGCCTTTTGTATCCATGTGTAGCACATGTACTACTCTACTTCTTCAACCAGAGAATAAAAAACTTGATGTTCTTGTTGGGTAAAGGAGCTGTTCCTTTAGCCAGGGGAAAGTCTCACTTAAACCTTTTCTAACTCTGATTCTTCCACCTTAACAGTACTCCTTTAATACTTCTAGAAGTATTATTTATATATTATACACTACATGTATGGACATGGAAAAATGTATATATTCATACTAAAAGGTTAGGATGCCTAGCCATTTCAGTAAACTATCAGAACTCTGAGGAAAGCAGAGAACTGATTATGGGATCATCATTTGACCCAGAGTTTCCAGAAATTTATTTTGTGGAGATGTGTTTCTCCTGTAGGAAACTGACCAGCCTTGCTGAAATGAAAAAAAATTAGTAGCATGTATGAATTATTTTAGTACAAAATAGAATCATGCTCTTTCAGGTTGAAGAATTGATTTGTACATTTATTAGACAAATAGGTTGGTTTCTCTTCTTTGCCAAATGCAATTTCTGCCTCAGTAGCTCTTTATATAAATTATATCTTAGGTCAGGGATAGTGGTTTAAAAACCCCATATCCCTGGATTTGAAGGCTTCCTTTTTATATGTGACATCTGCCATTAATAGGAGTTTTTCTAGAAACCATGAAGATCCCTAAAATACCTGTGTTATATGTGGGGAAAATGTATGAGTTGGAAAGAGGGAGAGAATGCACACACCTGGATTTTTTTCAGATATGGTGTCAGAACACAGTTAAGGCAGGAACTGGAAAGTGTTCTCAGATCTAGCGATAGAAATGCAACCACAGATTTATATTCCTACCTCATAAATAAAGTAATTAGACAAGCATAAGAACACTTCATTAAACCTATTTTTGGGTGCTCATGCAATTTTGGGTCACATGATTTTTTTCCCCCTACATGTTCCTCTTTCTTTCTATTAATTATACAGGAAGAAAAAGGTGGCTAGCTTTCTAAACTGCACTCCTTAGTCATCTACATTTAGGTGGGATGAATCTGAGTGTCTTTGTTATTAAGGTCAAACAATCTAAATTCAACCTCTGAATTTGCCTAAAATTAGTAACATCTTCATTTTTAAGCATAGACTTCCTTAAGCAAGGGAAGACTTAGAAATGCCCAGACTGGCAAGTGAGGGAGAACAAGGCACTGGAGTTTTATTGCAGATCAAGCAAGTTGTATATATTGTGTAATATTCAGAAGGAAAAAGATAAGGGAAATAATTAAAATTATTCATTTTATGTAATTATTTTCAACTATTCTATGCCTTGTCATATTTAAATAAAATTTCCCATATTGCCTTTCAGCTAACATATTAAAGCGAATTCCGCAGAGAGGTTTGAGAAGCCATAATCTATTCTGAGCTAAGGAAATTAACCAATAAGTCAAAGTTGTTCATCTTAAAGACATCTTAGAAACAATTATACTGGGAGGTATACCCAGTTGTGAGGCATACTTAGTGATTCATTTCAAGAATTAGTACTGTTGTGGCATAGTCTATCATAATAAATAACAAAAGGTTTTCAAATTATAATTTCCCATTTCCCTTGTCTAATTTGTTTGGTTTTTTCCTCTGTCTTACTCATCCTCAAGTGCGCAATCTGTGTGTGGTCAGTGCCAGTTTCCGTATGTGTCCATACCAGGCCTAACAGTAGGATTTCCCAAGTGAACATATGGCACATTTCCTAGTATCTGGGTAAGGAACCAAGTTAGACCTACCATTGTGTTATCTTAGTTTTAAAAATGTAGAATCATTTTATCAGTAAAAGTATTTATTGTAAGTCATCTGGCATCTAACTTTCACAAGTCTTTATATTTTCCTTTCATAGATTTAGAATTTCATTAAACAGAAAGTGATAAAAAATGATAAAATCTCAGCTTCCAAGTATTTTATTTGTAGAATATATTCTTTCCTAACTAGTAAGTATGCAGGCAAAATATCATGTTTATCTTGCTTGCCACTTTCTAGAAAGTTATAAAGCCATCCTGATCAGTGGATCATGATAATTCCTTTCATTTACTTAGACCATGATGAGATACAGGGAAATGAGTTACATTGTGTCCTCACAGAGCTCAGCACACCTAGTTAAGGACAAGTGGCACTTTTCTGCTGAGGAAGTCCAAAGCTGATCTGGAATTTCCCATCAAGACTTGGCTTTTTGGGCTGATGTACTTTGTACACCTTGACTTCCTTGAGAATCTATAGATGTCAAGGTTAGTTTTGTCTTTTATTAAAAAGTAGACAGTTTCTTTCTCTGTGTGTTGAAGACATAAGTACTGAGAGTTTTCAGAGATGGAAATATCCAGATACCTGTAAAGGTGCTAAAGGTAAACTGACAGCTTATTTTATCCTCACTGTAAGTAGGTTAATCAGAGCATCCTGTTAACCTTTTTGAGTATTGTTGTACTTGCTGGGTGAGTTCGTGACTGAGGAACAGTGCACAGACTGCTTCCACTGGCACGAGAGCCGTTCCAATATTTGGAAACGTGCTAGAGGCATAGTGTTGAACTGCGCTTTTGGGCCTTAATCCAAAGACTGTTGGCATGCAGTGTTATCCCTGATTTCACTGGAATTAGGCTACTTAAACAGTTGATGCTACAAGGAGTGTAGCTCAACAGACTTTGGAGCAGCAAAGTTCTAGTATCCTGCACAGCAAGTAAGAGAAGGGCTTGGGGTCCACACCTCTTGTGTGGACCACTGATATTACTGTTTCCTGCAGCCTTAATCACATCACTTAAGCTTCATATCCTAAACTATTTAATGGACAACACGCCTACAAGGTTTGTGATAATTAACTGTTTTTTGAAGCTTACTCAAAGGATAAATTATTATTATTTCATTGTTTGGTATTACTGCTGGTGGAACAAGAGAAAAACTTTTGTGAGTCCTTTGTGCATGTGATGCCAGTAACAGCAAGCCCGAAGGAAAATGAAGAAGAGGGAGTTAAATACAGCTGGGAAGGCAGTTCCATGAGCTCCAGAATCAGTACAGCCTATAGTGGTATCTTATGCTTTTCTGTCCTATTTCTTCTGTGATGTGGTCGAGGACCACAATAAATTAAGCATATTTTCCTATCACTTTTGATAATTTTGTCAAAGTTCAGATGGCAGTGTTGTGGCTATTTGCTGACAATACTCTGACTGTCTTTCTGCTGTGAAAGTCAATGGGTAATGGCTCTCAGTTCTACCCACTCTTCCTCTATGCACACTGACTTGGGTCTTTCTTCTCCTGTGATGATACAAATTTTCACAGAGATTTCTGGAATTTAACTATGTAAATACTTATGCCCTATGAAATTAACCAGTCTCCTCAAGCATATTAGTCATGATGATAAATGGTAATATGGAGGAAAAGAGGGATAAATAGACTGTCCAGGTTTCTGAGTCTCATCTATTGGCTTAAAAAGTGTAACTTATACTGATGGAAGAGTATAGTTTACTTTTAAATGGCTAAATGGGAGAAATATGAAGAAGGACACTGAAAAGAATTAAATGAATATAGATGGAATGCCTCAAAAATTAAAGAAACAAAGAAATGTGAGGATACTGAGAATAAAACACAGGAAAGAAAAAACCCAATATTTTATGGTGTAAGATGAGGATGAATTTACTTTCTTTCACACTACTATACTTTGGTAGTGGATATTTTCTGTAACAAGGGTTGGTCTCTTAGCTGGAATTTCAGTATCTTCCATTGTAGATCTGTGACCTGACTACCAAGGATTAAAATGAGTATCACTTTTCCATTCTTGATTAATGTTTAACTCAGTGAATTAAATAGTTCTTTCAATATTTAATTATTTTACGTGAGAGAGAACAGCGTCAACAGCAAAGACAAATTCCCTCAGGGATAACCAGGGGGGTGTTGATAAGAACTTTGTGGGCATATTTTAGGAAGGCAGTAGAAAAACTTGGGACTCAGTTTTCCATGCTTCCTAACACTTTTTAAACTGCCCAACTACCTGTAATAAGAAGAATGGTGCATTTTGAATGACTGCTCAGGTGCCAGCAGAACGAGAGGATTCATTTTTGCAATTCTTGGACAGAGACTGATGCTTCCTCGTAGACTGGATTTAGGTACTTTTATCCTTTTGGGTTTGAGGCTTTATCAGTATCCCTTTCTTTATTATTTCCTATAGTTGGTATTCAGAATACTGGCTTCTATGACTCCTATAGTTCTGTGTTTAAATTTACAGTTGTAGATTTTGTATTAGTTGGTAAACTTCTCTCGTGAAACTGAACCTTTGAAAATTGATGTGATGAAATACAAATGAGTGTGTGCTTTATCCCAAAAGAAGGTCTGCTTGCATTTCACTTGCAATAGTGAAGTGAAATGTCCATCCTTGAATGGCATTTCCAATACTCCTTAAAATCATGTCCCAACTTGGAGCATCAGTTTGCTGACCCAAAAGTAGTAGTCTGATAAACAGTAGAAATACAACACCATATAATGTCCAAGGCCATTGTTGTTAATTTATCTGTTTGAAAAGAATTTGTTCAGAAGTTTTTTCTTTTCATAATGAATGTCAGTCAAAAATTTTTAATCACGAGTATTTAATGAAATGATTTGATAAGGGCATATTGGAGATCAGTGGTGGTGTAATACAGCTATGTCTGTGCTATTAATCACAAAAGCTTTTGTAGTATCTTGATGGAAAAAACAGTAGATGTTAGACTTTCTGTACATTTAAAAAACCCCACTTTTATCCCCAAACTCCGAGTGACTCTGCTCTACCATTTTCTTCTGTGTTTCCATCAAACTATACTTACATATTATCCAGTCAATTAGAATGGAATTGAATCCAAAATTGTTCTTGATAGTATCTTTTATCACAGAAAAATCTTTGCCTTATAAGATGTAATGTATAGCTTTAATAGGGTTGTATGACTACCTTGATTAAAATACAACGTCCTGTGAAATCTTTTTTATATGCCTATAATAAGAAGTGATGCATGTAAGTAATGTTTGGGATATCATATTTGTACATATTGTCAACATTTTGGATAATAAATATCTAGAAAGCAAAATCTAGAATAAATTCCAAGGAAGTTTAATCTTATATTTGAAATAGAGATATTTTATATAAATTGAAAAATGCCCATATTTGGGAGCTTTCTAGAATAATTTTTCTTCTTAAAAACTTGTAGCTGTTGGGTGTTTATTAAGATTCAGTTTGGCTACAGAGAGAGGTATCTGTATAGATCTCAATGTAACTTGGCTTAATGGATCCAATGATGCTTTCTCAGGCTTGTCTTTTCATTTTGAAATAGGCTGTCAGCCATATCAGGTAGTTCTTCAGACTGTCTGGTGCTCATTTTGCTCTTTTTCTGCAATATCTTTAATGTATTTGGTCTTCGTTTCTATGAAATCCTCTATAAAATTTGTCTGGAAGTGAAATTTATTATTATTAAACCATAAATAGCAAGAACATGTACATATATATATTTTTTGCAAGTATAAATACACCAAATACCATAATAAAGATCACTCTCAAAATGAGGCCCTCGAAGGATAGGAAATGCTAGAAACAGTAGTGCTTGGCTTACCTGGTGCTTATTAAGTACACAATTAGGGGTGTTCCAAAAAAAAGAAGCCTGTGCAAATAGGACCTCTTTTTTCATCTAATGTGGGTATTGGAGAGTGTAGAGTGGGAGTCCTGAAGGACAGAAAAGGAGATCTCAAGTTAAATATCAAATAGGTAGAACACTAATCACTGTCTTTTCCAACATTCTTATGTGAAGCTTTTAATTTGGGAATGCTGAGAGTATAATTTCCTGAATCTTAAAAATTACGCTAAATCACTGCCCTTCACAACAGGAATTTTTTAGTAAAAGAAACAGTGACACATTTGAAGATCCGTAACAGCATTGACATAAGGTAACTAGTACCTGTACTATTTTGTTCTCAAACAATATCAATGTACAGAAGATAAATTTTATGCGTGGTTCTACTGACTTCTTTGGATTGTCATTTGCATTCTGGTTCTCAAAGGATGGGTACTTTAGTGGGCAGAGCCTACTCTGCTCATGCTCCTTCATTCCATTCCCTTCAGCCTCTTCTTAGATCTCCTTACTTACTTGATTCTTCTCAGATGAATGATGAAATTTTGGAAAAGGTGAAATACTAAAAAGAGATGTTAGTAGGAAGTCCACATTATAGGTTCAGTACAATACTATAGCCCACATAATAAATAAAGGAAGCAATTGTTTATTGGCTAAAGGGTCTCTTAGAGTGCTTTAGAAGGGTTGGGAAAGAAAGGCAATTCTGTTTTATTCTGTACCATTCATTTTCATTATTTGAATAAAACATAGCATTTTAAATCAACAGTAAATTCCATTTTGGTGGAAATTCTAGATGTCTGGAAACATAAGTATTTGTATAAACCCCATTTCATTATAGCCAGATTTTCTGCTAGCAGCAACTATGAAGTATTTGCCTTTAAAAGTATTCTTTTTTTTTTTCCCCTATGAAACATTTTACATGCATGAATATCTGCAGAATACTCTTTATTCCTTACCCCAAAATTAAATGAAAAATTTGAAAGTTTTAAGTATGTGTCTTTTGTCAGTAGTTTTAGAACAATCTTAAAAAAAAATAAGAAAAAGAAAAGAGAAGAATGTATGCCTTAACTTCCATTTTAAATATGTGAGAATGAAGACATAGAAAGATGAATGTCAAATGTTCAGAACTTGGTTGCAACTACAGGAGTATTTTGACTATGATGACCATTCACTGGGCACACAACAAAAGGGTAATTTACTTGAAATATATGATAAAATACTGGTCTTGTACCTACTCCATGGCCAACATTGTCGGTGAGCTGTTAAGTGGTGCATATTATACTGATTGGAATGGCTTGAATCTTTTGTGACAAGACGATTCTGTTTCTTGGAGCAGATAAGAAAATTTGGGGTTTTTTTTGGTGGAATTAATGTAAAGGCAAATGTTCTTACATTCCAAACACAAATTCTCTGTAATATGGCTAAGGTGATCTCCAAGTATTAATTTTTCATTTTATTAAAGCAAGATAGCCAAAAATATCCATCAGTTCCTACTTCAGGATCTCAAAAGTTACCAGCTTTGACAGACATAGAGCCCATTACTTTTATCACAAATTGTAATATATTGCTCAAATGCAAATGCTTCCATAATGCACAGTGGTCTATGGACAAAAAAAACAGGTGATAAAAACTGTTTTGGGTAGTATTATGTAGGTCTTCACATGAGTTTTGCAAACAGTTTTATTAGCAGATATTTTCACGATTAAAAAAAAAGTATTTAACAGGGGTGGTAGTGGGGAGTCCTATATATCTTTTTTAAGGGGCGGGGGTGGGGGGGGCAGTACATGAATTTGTTCCTATCTCTTTTTTCTTTTAAAATCTGTGTTGTAGCTGCCATCCTTCTGGCCAAAGAAGCCTGGATGGCTTCTTGCTTCTGAGCACATCAACACACTTGAATTAGCTGGAAAGATGTTTATTCCCACATCCTCTGGGAAACTGTTTTCAGTGGAAGAGCGTTAATAATGGACCTCATTTTATGTTGGTTTATTTGGAGATTTTGTAATTAGTGCTAAGATGTTAAAAGCTGTGGATAGAAAACAAGATACTATAAAGAAGATATTTTTGTTATTTTTTTCAATTTGACAGTGATAAAATATTTGCTGTACTGTTATATAATATCATCCTCTGGCACAAGCATTAAAAAAAAAGTGGAAAAAATGATTTTTAGTCAGGGATACTTATTTTCTGTACATTTCATGGTATTCACAATGCACATTATGTTGCAAAATCTCACTTTGTTCTGTTAGATGACAGATTCTGCTTATTGCTCTTTGATATCTGATACTTATGTGTACCAGTACACAGGCTCCTAAAATAGTGGGTTTTCCTGGAAGTAGACAGGTTTGGAGCACCCTAAGAAGTGATTGATTTTTCTCGGCTCTATCATGGCTGATTCAGTGCAATAAACTTTTAAAAAAGATACTGAAGATGTCTCATTTTAAAATGCAGTGTTTATGTATAACGCAGCCATTCCTTTTGGTAATTGTTCAAGTTTGCATGGTAAATCATTGCCTCGATGCTGTATGTACGGTCCCTGACAGAGGGGTTAGGTATAGAATGTGCACTGTTTGCTTCAGTGTACATGAATCGATACTACATTTAAATGTTTGCACTGAAAAACCTCTTATCTCAGATACAGTATAGCTTTTCAGATATGAGACAAAAGATCTATTGTTACAGTTACAGTGCTACATGTTGTTTAGTATGTGAAGAATATTTTTAGAGTGGTCTTTCTGCCCTTTAGAGCTGCCTTTACATTAAAAAAAAATTAAGAATTCTACATACATGGTCACGGATATTAGTCATTTTTACAGGGGAGGGAAGGAGGAGGGGAAGACGCAGAAATCCTCCTCCTCTTAGACAGTAGTAACAGTGTGAGGATGCCTTGTCCTCCTTTTTTTCACTTCTGAGATTTTATTGCTGGCAGCCAGATGTGCTGAAACTCCTGACGACAGCATCTATTCACTGCGTGTTTTTAATAGGCTTAGAGAAATATGAGTAGAGTACATGAAAGCAGCTCAGCTTCACACTTCAGCTGGGAATGCCCAAAAAGCTTACTGCTGTTTAGAATTCTTGCTACGGTCAGGAGAAAGCCGCTCGGGTACTAAATCTTCTACGACTGAATTAGAAGAATAATGACTGTACAATTAGCTATCAGCCCCTGCTCATTTAGGCACAGTTTTTACAGAGATCAGGAGAAATATGGAACTTGATTGGCATATTTGTATTTGATGGTGTGTACAAAATAGATGACTTTTAAGACAGGTGGTGAAGAAAAATAGAAGGAAAAGAAAGAGAGAAAATGCAATTTGAAACACTGCGCCAGGTCTGCAATTCTGTTTTATCTCATTTTCATGGGGTTTTCTCATCCCCTCCAAATATTTTACAAAATGATCTTTTTGGACAAACGTTGAACAACACTAGGTAAGTAGAAATGAAACATTTTTGCTTTATCATTTCTATTTCTATGCTGATGGCAATCTATCTGCATGCTTTTCAGTGAGGTACTTTTAGAATTGCACTCCTAGATATTAATATTTTTATGGTAGCAGTGAGTCTGTTAGTGTTTTTATGTTTTATGTAAGGATTTACATGAGAACTCAATCTGCAGAAAAAAAGCCAGCAAAGATAGAATAAAATATTTAAGATGGTTATGTATCTTTCAAGTACATTAGCTGCCATTAGAAGCTAGCATTATTAGCTGTAATCCTTAAAGCATATTAAATATTCATAAACAAATTTGTCAGAGAAAATGATTTTTATGTGGATATGGCAGTGAAAAGATTAAATGCTCAGAGATGTGTCTGTTTAACCATACATAATTTATTGGAAGATGCAAATTAGTAGTCCTGCATACCTTTTGCAAAATAAAAAGCAGTCCCTTATTTTTAGAAGATTTAGATCCTGTGTGTGATGCTTTTCAACAATCTTTTTAACTGGCCAAATTATAGCTGATTAGTGGATGCTTTGCAGCAGGTCAGTCAACTCTGTAGGGTAACCTTTTGTGAATACCTGTTATTATGTGGGAATTAGAAATAACACGGTGAAGTTGTTTATTGGTGTGAGACAGTTATTGAATTGGTTTCTTAGGATTTTTGGAGGGGTAAAATGAGATAATTATGCCTCATTTCTGTGTCATTATTCACATTACATATAACATACTAAAGCACTGATGTTTAGAACTTTTTCATACTGCTATTAAATATTAACCATAAAGAATATTAATAATTTTATCTAAGAGAGTGGGAGTGCAGGTCAGGAAGAAAAACAATCCTGTAGTTTTTTATAAAGATAGTGCACTGATGGAAACATTCTGGAAAAAGGGTGGAAGTAATAGGCAGAGGCTATATCCAGCATTTTAATCTTCTCTGTCTCTGTGGGAGAAATCTTTTTTAAATGGGATATTATTTCTTAAATACAGGGGTATTTGTACTTTATGGTTCAGAAAATTCTTAGAATTTTATTTCCCAGAATTTTGTTGTAAGGATTCTCTCCCTTACTGCTAATATTTCCTTTAAAAATATTCTAATATTTATTTAATGTTACTGTTCTCAAGTTTTGTTATCTTGGTTATGAATTTTTAATTAGGTATGCAAAATTATGTAGGTAGTTTTAGCAATCATAATCACTGTTATGGATTAAGGTATTTTTAGGTATATATGAAATCTGTATTCAATGAAATTCTTCTTATGTCCCTTTGGTATACTGTGAAATATTTGAAGCTCTACAAAATGGAGCAATATTTAATGTATTATCAGCTGTGATTGTAAAACTGTGCATATTTCCAAGAGCATAGTTTCAGGCCTGCAGCAACCAACAAAGCCCTTAGCAACTGTTCTAATCAGCTACCATCCCAGCCCTGATTCCCTGGATCTGCTTTTGCAGATCAGAGTGCATGCTTTTTTGTGGCTCAAGCTGCATGCTTTTTGCAATTTTTTTTTTTTTTTTACGGATACACAGGCATGGTGCTTTTCGGTGTTTATTTTGCTTGTGAGACTTTGGCAAAAGCTGCATATGGTATCAATTCGAAAGACAGAGTAATTTTATTCATTTGCTGTGCCTAAGATTAGGAATATATTTATTCTAGAAAACTGGCAAACAAGAAAGGACTGTTAGGAAACCAAGCCTCCTACCTATTATGGGCTGTTGTACTTAGAATAAGAATATTTCTGTATTTATAAGGAGCAATGTCATGTTTTTCTAGGTTTCAATGCTTTTGGTCTCAAGAAAACATTGTGCAATTTTTAAACTATATGCAGCAGTAGTTGTGAGAGAATAATTCATGCTTTCTCTGTCTTCTGACACTGAAGTTAGGTGAAAGTTTTTAAGGTAATTGAGTAAAAAGATTCCCTTTTCTAAATAACTATTTGTATTTTAAACTTGATCTTGATAAGGACTTTGAAGAAGTCATCTATTAAATAGTCACTAAAAAATCTCACTGGCATTTAATTCAGAGGGTAGTCCTTTGATTGTCTTACTGATTTAAAAAAATCTGTTCTATTTTTTTTAATTAAATCAATGTAGTATATAATTTAGGCAGATTTTTTACTAAGAGCTTTAAATGTAATGCACTTTCTAAAAACTAATTGTTCATGTATTAAGAGTTAATGCTTCAGAACTGTGGTGTACCTCCAGCATGTAAAAGACTCTGCTTTGATGAGGTATAATGGGGTATATCTCTTCAGTCTTCAAAGTTATATATTTTGTCCTTTGATGATCCTTTCTCTTTTGAGTATCTTTTTGTCTGTTTCTACATCTAAAAGGTACAAGTCAGAGTCCAGAAAGATGACAGCTGACATTACACACAGAGTGATTAACTGCTGCTTTCACAAAGTAATAATGTGAAGAAAACAGGTTAATTGCAGAGTAGATAATGAAATGTAAACCAGAAAGTCATAGGAAATGAGGTAGTATACAGATAACTGCATATGAATATACATTCCTCCTAATTTTCATATCATCTGTTCTTGGAGTTCTTGTTCTTCAGTTCTTCAGAAAGTTTAGATATGCTGAGATTTTGTTGAAGGAAAGACAGGTATCTTGGGCTTTGCTTTCTGATGCTATGCTAAACGTTGACAGGAACATACATTAAACTGTTTTTTATCATTTCCCATGAAAACCTTACACGAGTTGGGTTTTTATTTGCATGGTTTGGGTTTGCAGTAGCTGGTGTGAGAGGACCCAAATGATATTAAGCTCCTTGTGAGTTAGATTGATTTTAGCATTTAAATGGGTTTAGTTATCCCCTCCCAGCAGCTTCTAATGGAGGAATATTGCAACTGAGTTCTCCTTTGCCAGCTGCAGGGCAGCACTTTCCTGTAAGATGCTATTGTGAGTGCAAAAGTGAGAGCTGGTTTGCTGGGCCTCCCTCCTGTTCCACACAGCTCTGTCTGACATTACCAACTCCAGCCAGTTGAAGCAGTAAGAGCTTTCATTTTACCTCAAAACTGTGTTTCACTTGTGTTGGGGATTGTGGTGCTATTTCCTGGGTAATAAGTTTTTTTAATTGAAAAATTATTACAATTACCTCATGTTGGGAAACCATAAGAATTGTTTTGTATTTTGAGCATTTGGCAAATAGCTCAAAATTTGTGGAATAAATTCTTCATGTGCCCAGAAAAGAAATCAGTAGACCTTTTATGAAAACACACTATGTGCTTACATTGCATCCAGATTTTACAACAGCATCTAAAGGAGGTTTGCTTGTTTTGCAGTCTAAAATTTGTCTGATTACTCTCAGTGACATACTATTCATTAAAATGGCAAAATACAATGAAATAAAGTTTTAAAATATATTTTAAACCTTTAGTAATTAGATAAGCTGGATTTTCAGACTGCCATTCTCCATTTAGTGTTCAGTGTACAAATACTGTGCTGTCGGATGCTCTATTTGTAGCAGCGTGCTTTGCGAAGTCACAGTTGCTTTGGGCAATATTCACATTAACACATCACTGCATAATGGCAAGCATCTTTTGTGACTACAATTGATACAAAGTGTACAGAGGACTATCAGTCCAATTTTGCTATTGCAGTTTATATTAGAAACTTTGCTCAGAACATGGAAAGTGGTGGATTTACCTAAACTTGGTTTCTCGTATGACATATTGTTAGGATTTTTTCACAGTTCTCTTAAAGTGAGTTTACTGTGTAGCTTGGCCACACAGTGGCATAAGATAACTAATATATTCAGCCCAAAACCAGTACAAAGATTTTTCACCAGATTCTGTGTACAATAGAGACTTAAGAATTGTCTCATTTTGAAATTAGACACACCTAGTTTAAAAAATAAATTGTATTTTCTTTAATTAAATTAAATTCCAATATTTTTGAGGACTCTGAAGAGTTTTCACTTTTGAAATCCCTTGAAAAGCATATTTTACATAAATACACTGATTTTTAAAAGATTACTAAAATGCCAAAATAAATTAGCTAGTTAGTAAAAGTAGACATTTACACTGAAAGTATCATTTTAGCAGAAACATATGATTTCTTTTCATTATTTAATTTTATGTCTTGTTTCCTCAATATATCTAGTAGCTATTTACCAAAGCTTCATTTTATAATGAAGCCATCAAATAATGTCAAGAATTACTGGCACAGACAATTGTTAGTTTTTATGGTGTTAGTAATCGTTACTTTGGCATTGAAGGAAAAAGCTTTTTTCCTCTTCCTTGCTGGGAAAAAAAATTGTCAGAGTATTTCTGTAGAATAGATTTGAGGGGTTTTTTTCCTGACTATATTGGTTCAACAAAGCAAGAGGTTTGCTGATATTCTAAGAGAATACTGCATT
The DNA here is from genome assembly GCA_013397915.1 of Daphoenositta chrysoptera. Taxonomy (NCBI): domain Eukaryota; kingdom Metazoa; phylum Chordata; class Aves; order Passeriformes; genus Daphoenositta; species Daphoenositta chrysoptera. The sequence continues at coordinate 77,673 of VZRO01008083.1, forward strand.
TTCAAATATTACTAATCTAAGAGCCAAGAAGAAAACCACTATAATGGTGATAGAACTGACAGTACATTGTCCATATTCTGTGATGCAATACTGTTGAATACTGTAACTGAAACTGCCTCTATTCCCTTTTCTAAACTAGCTTGCCTATGGCTAACTTTCAAAATGTAGTTTGTTGGGATTTTCACATCTGCTCCTTTTAACCTCCATACTAGATTCATAGAATTCTGTTTTAAGTATATTCCTCAATCTGCAGCTGAAGTACTTTCTGAAGTAAAAAATACACAGTGTTGGTAAATACATTTATTTGTATTCCTACCATGTATTTTTTCCTTAATGAATTAAAGACATAGCAAAGCTATTTCCTGCCCTTGTTCTTAATGGTCTGTGTCTTGCCTCAGACACCATCAGAATTCCAAAACTAAGGTAATTCCAGTCCTAGATCTCTGTATTACTGTAGAAAGGTTGTCCATGTCAAATAATCCTCTATCTTTTTTTCTTCCTAAAATTAGAGAAACAAGCCCTATTCAGGTGAATCCCTATGTGCATATATATCTATACATATATGAACTTCCCTAAACACAAAGGGAAGGCTGGCAGCTGGGACAGCAAGTTGTACATAAAAGGCAGAGAGAAACTCTTACAGCTTTGTATTTGGTCTGTTCTGCATCTTTGCCATACATCCCTCACAGAGCACTCTAATGTCCTCTTTGGGCAGCAAATAAGTGTATCTAACTCCATCTATCCTTTGGCCCTTGATTACCTTCTTTGGGACAAGGTGGGCCAAGCAGCACGATTTTTCGCTTCTTCCTCTCATGTTTCTATTTCCTTTGAAGGAAGCCACTGAATGTACTAACTTGCCCCAAAGCTATTTCTTTCTCAGAGGAAGTTCTGTATTCCATCCCATCTTGGCAGCTGTTGGGTTTTGGGTTTGTTTTTAAGTCCCTATTTCTAGGAAAAACGATCCCTGTAACATTCTGTTACAGATATATTCAGAGAGAGAAAAGTAAGAGATTTCCTTACACAACCATTTCTCTTCCCATCTCTTCCAGCTCTGGAGAGAGATACCTTCTGTTACTTCCACTTCAGTTGCTACAGATTTAATAAGGTGACATATGCTTCCTCCATGAATCTCACAGAGCTGTGGATATTTGCAGCCATAACAGGTTTCTCTCTATTCTCATTGTGCATCAACTGCTGTTATCTGATGATGGCAATAAAATCCTAGCTGGCATATGATCTTAACCTCCCACCAGGAAGAAAAAAGATGATGGATCAGAGGTGGATAATTTGTCTCAATTCAGCTAGTATGTTAAATTCACAAATTTAAATAATCCTAAATTTAGAAATTATTAAATATGCCTTAAAAATTTAATTTTTTTTACTCACCTGGATGAGAGTAACAGAAATCTGAGGTATAATCGAGTTACCAACTAGAACTTTTTGAACAGAACGTGTAAAAAAATCTCCTTCTATTCTTGAGTAACTCAGATGATTCCTGTCATTCCGCAGAACAGCCCAATAAGATGTGGGCATTATCTTCTTTTTCTGGAATAAGAAAAGGCAGATATCATGATATTAAAAATGACTATGTTATTGTATAGCTGAAACATTTAAGAGATTTGTCCAATGACAAGAGCCCAGTATTTTATGGAAACTGCATGTTTCAACATCCAGAAATCAAGGTTCCTAATCTTGACCCTTGAGTAGCTAACAGATGTATTTGAGGACAGATTGAGCTGTGGTGACTACAACAATAACTAGCTCCGTGTATCCATTTTACTCCTCTTCAGGGTGCTGCGACTCTGATAAAACTGGCATGAGTGCTAAGCAAACCTGCTCCATCCTGCCTCAGCTGAGAGTTAGTTTTTTGTATCAGTGTGCAGCAAAGTCAGTACACCTCAGACTGTTTCCTCTTGCTGGTCAGTCATATCCATAAATATTTCATTTTTCCCACCTGTGTGGTCAAAAGCTCCAAGTGAGAGTCTTGACCAGTCCTTCTTTGCTCAAAAACAGGTATGTTAAAAAATCACTGAATATTATGAGTTGGAAGGGACCCACAAGGATCATAAAATTCCAGCTCCTGGCCCTGCTCAGCACCATCCCCAAGAGTCACACCATGTGCCCAAGAGCATTGTCCAAGTGCTCCTTGAACTCTGTCAGGCTGAGGCTGTGACAGCTTCTCTGGGGAGCTGTTCCAGTGCCCAACCACCCTCTGGGTGAAGAACCTTTTTCTGATATCCCTCCTAAACCTCCCCTGACACAGCTTTAGGCCATTCTCTCAGGTCCTGTAATTGTCACCACAGAGCAGAGATCAGAGCCTGCCCCTCCTCTTCCTCTCACGAGCAAGCTGAAACTGCAGTGAGGTCTCCCCTCAGTCTCCTCTTCTTGAACAGACCAAGTGACCTCAGTCACTCCTCATACGGCTTCCCCTCAAGGCCCTTCACCATCTTTGCTGCCCTCCTTTGGACGCTCTTTAAGAGCTTAATTGTTTTTATATTGTGGGGCCCAAAACTGCACACAGTAATGGCTAACAGCACTCATGTAGCCCTCACCTTCTTTACACTACTTTATCCTTTTAGCTTTTTACCTTTCGGGTGAGTAATCACATGCACATCTATGGCACCATCTGCCTAGCAATGGCACTGTCCCTTTACCAGGTCAGGAACAGTAATTATACTGCACTGTAGAAACATGGGGCTTTGAAAAGCAAAACTTTCCTTATCAGAAAAAAGATAAGTCCTTGCTTTGTTCCTTGATTGAGAAGTTTTGCTGCAGTTCCTGCTGCAGTTATTTATTTACTGAAGCAGTGGAACGAAGACCACTTCTGTTGGTGTGGGTCTGGACACTTCATTATATTTTTCTCTTTTGTTCTTTAGGGTATAGTATGATTACGGCCAGAAAAAGAACTAAAAGGGAAAACAAAGTTTTTTAAACCTCTAATATCACATCTTACAGGTGGACAGAATAGCACAAATAACATTGGGATGTTTGGCTGTGTAGGTCTGGCAAAGCTGGGGAGGATGGAAGGGAGGAGTATTGCAGTTGCCCAGCTCCTTTCCTTTCAGGTGCGATGGGACTGTCCTACCAGTTGCTAACTATGGACCCATCATCCCTTTAGATTTCTCAGGAATATACTCTTGATTTTGTGTTATAAAGGTAGAATGAAGGTTTGCTCATAGAAAACACTGTGTTTCAAAATGGTTCAAGAAAGACTGGTATCTGAGACTCAAATGATTTATCTCAGGGTGCTGAGAAAGGAATAAATGAATATAAAACTGACCCCTGAAAAATTGTGAAATCTGAGATGAGTTTTGGAGATGACGACATGATTTTAACTTCACCCTGAGGTAAAAGTTTTGAAGCAGAAGCTGGAGGTATTTCAAGTCCTTGGCTTCATTTCAGCATGGGCTTTGCAATAGGGAGGCAAAGTCAGCCTTCTGAAAGCTGCTTTTTGGGTTCTGCTTTCTTGTTCTGAACCTGACAAGGAATAATTATGAGATAGAGAAATGAAATAAAAATGTTGTGTATTGGAGAAATTTGTCCCAAAGTTGACTAAGTTTGAAAGGGATTACAGATTGAAATGCTGAAAAATTAATTTTATTTGTTTTATAATACAAATTGAGTTGGATGTATTGTAAGTCAGAGTGAATTTGCATGGTGTCTTTACTTATAAGAATGAAATATATCTTTATTATTACACTTTATCCTTGCTGCAAAATTTGAGTAATCTTTCTGATTAAGATATACTTCCAAATTCCCATCTTCTGGTATTCAGGACAATTTTTTATCATGAAATTTCATCAATATTTTTAATAGATAAGTTTTAAGCCCTTGTCTCTTAGAAAGTAATAGTCACATACATCATAATAGGAACAATAACCTTTAATTGTTAAAGGTATACAAAAATATGTTGACAAGCAAGTAATACAATTATAATTGCTTTATAGTTTTCCTTATTAACCTATAAAATAGGACATATAGTCACAGAGAAATGCTCTAAACCAAAAAGTTTAATGTGTGGTTTAACTACTGTGCACCAAATATAAGACCTTTTGGCATGTATTATGTACATATATTTGTCATAAATAACAACTTATTGCAATTATAAATAAATAATAGTATAATGAAATAAGAATATTTCTTGCAAATTTTAGTATTTTTTTCTCCATATAAAACGTTAAAAATATTTTTAAAGTCACTGAAGGAGATGAGGAATAAAACGTTACTAAAAGATAGAACCTCAGAATTTCAGGAAGACTTTACACTACAATTACTGATTTATTATTTCTCGTCCTACAAAATATATTTTCAAGTATATGTTTCAGTATAACAAAATATATTTTCAGACTTAATTAAAATAACATTAAAGTCTTTGCCTGAAACAGGATGTTTAAATTCTCTCCTTCCCTCTTACCCTCTTCTCTTCTATACACCATGTTTCTCTTTACATTTCTTGATTTTCCTAATGTTGCATTTTAGGTTGTTGCTCCTGTGTCTTCAGATTGCTCTCAGAACAATGCATTTTGTGTGGATTTGAGGACCCTGGGGGTAGTCAGTCTTTCACTCACTTAAGGACTTACTTTTTTTTCCCTTCTAATGGTGGCATTGTTCTGCTACAAAATTACAAGAACAATGAGTGTTTTAGAGAAAACTCAGGTTTTTTAGCTCTTCTGTATCACAGTGAGTCTAACATAGTTCGATCATTATTTAAATAACCTACAGTAAAATCTTCTAAGTGCCCTGTTTGCAAGAAGTCTTCCAGTAAGACATGCTTCATCTACCTGTCATACTTCGGAAGTTTACGGAAAGTGTCAGGGAGGACAGAAAAGATTTTAAAATGCAGGAAAGATTACAATATAAAAAACAGAATAATTCAAATTATGTCCACAAAAACTTGCTTCTGCTTGACATGTATCTGTAACGTTAAAGTTGCTCATTTGTAAGACATAGCACAATCAGGATGTATAAGGACTACCTGCAATCATAATTCAAATCTCTTTTTTATAATAAAGCATGAGAAGAAAGTATAGTGTTGTTCAGTCAAAGAACCTGGCAGGCACAGAGGTCTGAATTCTACACTTGCCACTGTCAACATCTCCTTTGTAGTGCCAGGAAAATCATGTGGACTTCACAGCTGGAGTTCCCAAAGATATATGTCTTATTTAATACCTCATGTGCATCTATGAATTTTAATTTGTAAATATTTGCAGAGGTCTTATGATCCTGGGTTTGTAAGTATATACAAATGAAAGTACAAATTATATTTTCTCTTTTTTTTTGGAATTTAGGTACATCTCTAGACATTAGAATGTGTGGCAGAGTTGTTTAAGTACCTTAGAGACACACAAAGATTTTGTGCCCTGCCCTTCACTTGCACCCTTAGTCTTAGCAGCTGCAAATTATTTCATATTACTAACTAGATTGTTTCCTTACATACTGCCAGCTACACAGCTGATGTGTCCTTACTACAGTGAGTTTTTTTCTTCAGATAGGTCTTTCAGAACTTCTTCTCTTTAATTCAGATATTGAACAGTATTTATATACAAACAAAGCAAATGTATTCAGAAAGAAATTCTTAATAAGTGTAAGGATGTACAGTAAGCATGTTAAAATTGTAGAGTCATAGAACTCTTTAGGTTGGAAAAGACCTTTAATATCATTGAGTGAAACTGTTAACCCAGGACTGCCAAGTCCACCACTAAATCATGTCCCTAATAATAATAATATAATATAAAATTTATTATATTACACATAATATATAACACAAAAATTAATATTATAAATACTGTAATGTAATATACTATATAATATAAAGCATAATGGTGACACTAAAAAATTGGTTAACCATACAAGATACTCAGGGACTATGGTCACAAGATTGCAGTAGTGTACAAAAAGACCCTGTTTTCCTGTTAAGTACAGACAAAACCTTATTTTTAATTATTAATTAGTATCTATTTATTTGTTATTAATTCTGTACGGAATTTTGTGTGGCCTCATGACAGTATAATCGTGAAAAAACTGCAACTCTACATTTTTGTGGATTTTATTATTACTTCCATGCAACAAATGCAAAAGGATTTTTACTGGATTTTGGTCTTTTGATGTAATCCTCTATGAGTAAGTCTGTATCTTGGAGTTCATGGCTGAATATAGAAATAAAACCATTTCCTACTTACCTTTAGTTGGGAAAGTTTTAGAATAATCACTGGTGTCTCAAATGCTGTCTCAAAAATTACTTTTTTTCATGGAAGTTATGCAAAAGACATTAGTTGCATTTCATTTTGATCACATATGGGTGGTATCTGAACTGGACTTGTGGCATATAGAAAAAAGTCTGTTGCATGTATTCACCTTTGATTGGAGCAAGTGGATAATGAAACGAGTTTGGATTGAGAACTAATCTCAAATCTACTGCTCCTTCAGATGATGTGAGATGAGCTAACTAAAGGGAAGAGAGAAAAATATATCTTTTAATATTTATTTGGCAGCACATCAGCTTTACTTGAATCCTGGGAGTTCCATTGTAACAGTTCTAAATTTGGAGTGATGTGTTATTGATGTGATGTTGTGGTGCCTTTTTTAACCGTGGCATGGTGTAGCAATCCGCAACCTGCCCAGAGAGCATGGCCCCACAGCCCGTTGGCGATAAAGGAGGCGAGGGAGGGTCTCTGCATGGGGTTCCACAGAAGAACTTTAACTTACACGGCCTGAAGGTTCCCAGAGGCGAAGACAAAGACACAGCAGGGCCGTGGGGTTTTGTGTGGGGACGAGGAGGGCAGAGGGAGCACGAGGGCCGATGGTCCCAGGGCACAGGGGCGGTGCCTGGGCGGGGTGAGGGACAGGGGCCAACAGGGAAACCTGAAGGAGTGGCCAGGAACGGGGAGCAATGGGAGAGCGGGGAAGGGAGAACAATCTGGAAGGGGAGGAATACAGGGTAGAAAAGGGGAGAAGAGATACAAAACCAATAGCAGTAACGAAAGGTGCATACATAATGATGAGGGAACAAAGGATCTTGGGAGGAGCCAATCCGCTCACCCTAACCAGAGAGATCTCCTGGCTGCTGCCTTTTAGGAGGAAATGGAAGCTGTTGCTCCTTGGCCTTATAGGCCACCACACAGGTCCCCACAATGCGATGTGGTTTTGTCTCCAGAAAATAATGTGAACTTGTATGAAAATGTGTAGAAAATGTAGACTGAAATGTAAGGAGTGCAACAGGGCAGAGAGAAGATGGAAAACAGAGTTTATTGTATAGACATATTCACTGAGTTGCAGTTATTTCTGTCTCTTGCCTATCTGTAATATTTTCCTTCTACTTTGGTGAAAAAATGCTGCAAAATAATAGAATATCCCATTAAACCCTATGACATGTATCCCTCATGCAATGCAAAATTTAAACTATGGCAATAGAGCAGAATATTTCATTATCTCCATGTACCTAAAAAAGACATTACAGAAACGAATTTCTTTCCTTATTACTTTATATGGGGTTGAATCTGAATTTATTACATAAAAGCACCTAATTAAAAGTCCAGTGTCTTTCTTTGTTCATATCCCTAGCTAAAACCAAATATCTTACCTTTGTTTAAAATTTTAAAATGATTTTGCACTAATGGCCATTGGTGGGTTTGTTTTTATTTTCTAGAAGTGAATGTACTACTTTAAGTTATATAACCAAAACCAAGAGAAGGCAACATTTTCTCAGCCTAATAAATGAATTTCAGAATTTTCATCGGCACCGTACTGGATTAGTCTATGTACTGACTAGATCTAGAAAATAAAAATTATTTTCTATTATTTGACAGGTTTTGTACTTAATTACTACTATACAGTGTTATTTTAGAGCATGCTTTAGCAAAGACTGAACTAGATACACTAAAGAAAGAAATGCTACAATCATTAATCTGAATGCACTTTATACTGATTGCAAATTGACTTGTGCTGGCATGAAACTGATTTAATGTTTATATACCTATACACATCTACAGAAAAAAAGAAACAAGGTAGGGACCTTTGCATACAGACCTCGACTTTTTCTGTACTCAAAACATATTGTGAAGTCCAATTTAGAAGCATTACTAAAATGGAAAAAGGGGGTTCTGAGAGCTGCTGTGATGGAGAATAATGTCACTATCACAGCAGAAGTCTGTATTAACTCTGCAGTGAAAGCATAGCCTCCATTTCGCATGATTGTATTTTCTGTCTGTGATACACTTTGTGCTGATTAGCTGTACATTCTGCTGCAGGGCTGCTGCATTTTATTTGTGATATATAATCATGTATAATAAATAAGGTAGCTTGAATATTTAACCAGGAATGATACTACATTTATGCAGGTATCCATATATTATCATGAATTAATTATGTTTCCATAGTTAATTGGTTGTTATTTTTTTTTCCTTCAAAAGAGAATATTTAACTTCGTTGCTTGTATGAAGGAAGACAATCTCAAGTATTCCTAACATTCTCTCACGAAAGTTAGACTTATCTGAGTATCTTGAAATCTCTTCTTTAATCCTGTTAAATATGTACAAACTGGGTCTCATTTTTTTAAAGTCTGTACAAACAGTACAAGGAATAAGGTATTAGGATAACTTTTCCCAGTTTCTTTGTAACTATATGATCTGCTGACTAAAAAAAGACTGCAGCTGGCTAATGCTGCTTTCCTTTCCCTTTCATTATGGATCTTGATTAGTCAATTAAGATTTCTTTTAATCTGGTGATTTATTATTTTAAATTTTATACTCAGATATAATTTGTTAAAAGATGATTCAGTATCTATTGTTACAGAATGATAGAATGGCTCAGATTGGAAGAAACCTTAAAGATCATCCTTTTTCAACTCACCTGCCATGGACAGGGGCACCTTCCACTAGACCAGGTTGCTCAGTGCCTCACCCAACCTGACCTAGATGTTGTTGTCCTCAGTAAATATAATACAACAAAGTAGGTATAAATTTTGCCACAAAATCAGGATCCCTACCAAGTATCCTTATATTCTTCTGTAAACCATCTTTCTATATGTTGATGAAAATTTTAACTCCTACAGAACTAGTTGGAAAAAGGAGCTTTATATTTGAACTCTTAATGATGAACTGATGTTTATTGTATATAGCTCAGAAACAGAGCTTGAGATAATATAGAAAATATTTTAGAAACAGCAGTAAACTTCAGATAAACATCATTTGTAGCATGGCAATGTAATGTTTTCCACAAAAAGTCCACAGATGCCTGTTGGGGGTGACCATGACTGGTGGGTTATCAACTAAATAAAAAGTTTGGAAGACTATCTTAGGTTTCCTGTAGTATTCCTAACTGTAAAATATAAGGGGTAGAATTCTGTCCTACACATCTCTGAGACCTTGATATTTGGATCACTCTGCCTAACTCTGGACATGCATTTTTAGCAAATCTGGATTTCAGAGAACGCATAAGGTGAAAAATTTCAGAAGAGAATAATGAAGAGAGATGGAAATATGTCCAGGTTGGTTTAGCTAGCATTTAAAAGAGACAGATTAGCAGCAGCTATATGTAGTGATTACTTAAACTGCAAGAAGCAAAAAGATTTATTTGGGAGATTTTAAAAAAAGACATGAAATGTGGTGTAAAGAATGGAAGGCTTCAATTGAATGCCCATGCAAATTTCTTAACCTACCGCTTTATAGAATGAATCCCATAGGAAATGGTATAAGCCTTAAATGAGATTGAGTAAATTCTAGAAAATGTACTGTGGGGAAAGATCTTTCATTGTCATGGAAACAAACTAGATGATCTAATAAACGTTTTCCATCTCTAGCTGTGTTCTATTTCTGCCTTTCGCTTTCAGGTGAATTTAGAAAATGGAGGTATTTTTGATTATTTTCACTGTCTGGCATTGCGGTATAGTATACAACAGCTGAGATTCAAGTACTATCTCAGAAAGTTTATCTTTCATTAAGATCAACTAGGAATTACTGTTTACAAAACATAAATACCTAATTAAAACACATGGACTAAATCACATTAATAATAGAGCAAATACTGCTATTACTATTCCTGTTGTTTTCTGCATCATGTGAGCCTCACTTCTATTATATTTTTCTAATTGGGCTGTCTCTCAGTCCAATGCAAGGCAAGTCAACTGAAATGAAAATTAATTACTTTTATATATCCTTTATCTAAATTATCCCTTTGACAAGAAAGACCTTGTTTTCAGAAGAATGCATGTACCATGTTTGGATGTTACCATTCACACAAGGTTTTATAGAGTAAGTTATTTGCTTGGAGGATTCTCTGAAGAATAATATTGCGGATGAAATATGTATTTCCTCCCATAAGGTTAAAAATTAATTTGACCTAGCACTAATCTAACACTCTTTCTTCCAAAGAGGCAGCTGTCACCTGATCACGTGAAAAGTTTGTAGTTAAGACATCATCAGCAGTTGTGTTTGCTTAAATTCCAATTATATATTTAGTCTACCTTCACACGACTTAATTCAGGAATCAAATATCAATATAAATGAGTAGCAAAAAAATCCAGGGACAGAATGTAGAGATTCTGAAAGCATTCTTAATGCTTGCTACACTTATCTGCAGTTTCTAAATTTTCAGCAGAAAGGTTTTAGCCTTTGCATTTATATAAACTTTATGAGTCAGACAGTGTATTTACTAACACATGAAATGGAGCTTATATTAAAAGTTCAAAATCTGGAAGGAATATTTCAAAAGCTAACACTGTGCTTGAGAGGCTGGTATCAGATACCAAAAGGAAATGAGGCTTTTGTCTCACCTGCCTTCACATGCGGATTGGAAGCACCATAGGCCTCGAGTGAAATCAGTGGAGACATCAGTATTTTAGGGCAGAACCACATGACATGTTTTAGGCAGCTACATTAATTTAAGTGTATGGCCGACCTGAAGGGGTGAGGCAGTAGTAGCTTCATTGTTTTGTGGAGCTTGTTTACAGAGGGATGTGAGTGCAAGGGATGCAATTACTATTCCTTGAAAATTTCCTTGATGCCTAGGTCCCCACTTCATGCTCCTGGCTCACATTGCTGTCTTGCATAGATGCACCTAGATTTTGAATTAGTTGTCTATATGAGGTCAGTGTATCCTTCTTGTAGGGATTTTAGTGGTTACTTTGGCATTGCAATGCATGGAAATATTTATGATAATATAAAATCTTAAGAAAACTGAATTTGCTAAAGAATAAATATTTGTTTATACCATTAATTATTTCTTTATTTTTCCGTAGGTAAAACAGTTCCTTCTACTTAGATTGTAAGATTCACATAGAGAAAAGAAATCATGTCTCAAATAGTGTGATAGAGAAATGCTATCCTTTTCCTTAGTAGTTGATATGTAGTGTCTATTAAAAACCCCCTTATTCTTTCCTCTAGCTACCATGGTTGTTGATAGCAGCAACAGTGCTGCGTAGAGAATAAACAATAAACTTTTATTATGCAAAAGTTAAATGAAATACATAATATAAGATTTATTAAATTCAAATTACCACAGCCTGAGTCTGTGAAAATTAAAATGCTGACTGAGGCTACTCAAAGATATCTATTGAAATACAAAAAACCCTTTGAATGTTCTTTTAGTGGGGGGTCCAAGCCTGCAGCAACTTTTGTTTATCCTTGTATGCTTTGAGAGCAGTGGAACTTTTCAGAAGGTAAATTTATCAAATGATTCACTGGAAACACAGTGTAATGTGGTTTGCCAACAATGAGCTCTATACTGTAATACTTGCCACAGAAGCGGATGATTTTCAACTAAACTACATATCAATATGCTGCTCACAGAGTTATTTTTTCAAACACCTTCACCGTTTAACACCATTCAACTTCCTGCACTTTACAGAGATTGATTTCTAAACTGAAAACTTCAAATATAATCTTGAACAAAAAAAATCTCAGAAAATATTTCAGACTCACAAAAAATCATCATATTCCCAACAAGGGTACATTTAAAAAGAGCCTATTTTAGCTTATTTGAATTTCTCTTAAATCTCTTCTGCATCCATGATAGCCTAAGGATAACTACAGTGCTGCCTACCTTTGCTTTCCTTATGGCTGTCAACAGCAGCTGTTGCAACCAAATGACTGAAATGAAAGAGAATCAGCACAAAATATCTTCACATTTTCCAGAATATTAATTTAGGCTCTGTGCACCAAAAGTAGAATAGTAATACAAATTCATTAAAAGTAATAAGCAATACTTGTCAGATATTTATTTGTCTAAGAAGATAGTTGCATTGATTCTGATTGTGTTTCAAGAATAGCCACTGGAGAAAAATATAATATAAGCATTTAAAATTAAACTTAGATTTCTCACTATCTGTTTATTTCTGTTTTACCTTGATTTCGTCTCCTGTACTACAGTTTCTAGAAATTTCTCTCTATTTTTTTCTTTTTCTGTAAAGTAAAGGCCACATAAAATTTAATTGAATAGCTCTGAAACACTGTACAGAGACAAGCACAATTAATTCACTCAAGTAAAAAGCATACTTCACCAAATGCTTCAGAACACATATCCAACTGCACTGTCAGACTGTCTGGTTCCAGATAAGTTTTCTGTTCAGTCATGCAGAGATGCGATGTTAGACTGCAAATTATTGTAAAAATCCATCAAGGATATTTTTCAGAATATATATACACACACAGGCACACATATTTTCAAATAGATTTAATAACTAACAAAAATTTGTGACTATCCTAAAGAAGAATTACTTTTTTTGATATTTGGCATACATTTTGAAAATTAAATGTGTGCATCTTGTAAATCAAACAGGTCGTAGAAATATGTGGATAAGCATGTAGGTAGTTGATAGATCATGGACACCTACATTTTCATGACTCCATTTGCATAATTCTTACAGTTCTGAGAAATTCCTGCCAGTTTTGCAATGGCTTGTCACCTCTCAAGCATGTGGTGCTGTACGAGATTCCTGAGTGAAGCACTCTGATGCAGCAGGAGTGCTCAGAGGCAGAGGACACTCAGAGACCTGAAGCCAGCACAAGGCACACTGACCATGGACACTCACAAACGCTCATAACAGCTCAGTTAGAGAGGGCACAGCTGCAGCCTGGGATCTTCTGTTCCCCTGTTAGTGAAAGAATGAGGACATCTTACAAGGTGACCATAGTCAAAGGCTCAAAATTGAGAGGCATCAAGCAAAGCACTGCAGGTGGTGGTCACTACTTTCTGGAGCCGCCAAAGAGGGGGCGGATGCTCCAGGCAAAGGAAGCAGGAGACGAGGGAATGAGAGTACGTACCAAAAATGCCGAAACCTACAAAGAATTTTCTCTGCTGATGATATGGCCGGCTTCACTACGGCCAATAATGTAGTGGAGTGTTGGAGCAGGGACCTATATTTATTGACTTAGGTATGCCATACACTGCTTAGAAACAAAGTGAGTCAAATTCTCAGAATCCTAGATCTTCTAATTTGCTATATAAGAATGGTTAATGATTAACTTTGCATTTTATTTCCCACTTCATGAACTACTTAGGAGGCAATTTTCATTGTTTTCATACCTGAGTTCTTGCAAGGAAGCAAGATAATGTTGTTTTCTCATCTTTGACTTTGCACCTTAGTGTAGTCAGATCCTATTTTCTGATTTTAAGATATGGTTTATTAGAAGGTGGGACAAACAGTTGCATCTATTTTTCTCTTCTATGTATAATGGCTAGTTATTTATGCACATATGTAACAAAATCTGGCAGCAGCACATTTTAAAATATATCATTATCTCTTAGAGTAAGGACTAGTAAATGTTTCTGTTTCAGTTCATTTCCTGTAAATGTAAAGCCTACAAAATTTCAAGCAACAAAATATGTATTAAAAGCAGGCTGTTGATGTAGATAGATCTCATAAAATTGGAGAAAGTAAAGGAATCTTTATAGGTTAATAGCAAGCGTATATGATGAATAATTTATTGGTTATTTGGTTTTACTTTGATACACTGTTTTATATACTCCCTCTTATATAAATTATTGAGATTTTGGTACCTATAATTTAACATCTTAACTGTTCATATGGACTGCATAAAATTACTTGCTAAGCACATTAAGCAATATGTTGTAGATATGTTCTTGTGGGAAGATACAATAATACGCAATATGCCAGGTCTTTCCAACTGATGGACAGTTGGAAAGAAGATATGGGAAAAAAATTGTTATGTTGTATTGTCCAGCTTTTGGAGCAAATGGGCCAAGTTTTTTATTGTAAAAATATCATCGGGTCACATACATAAATTGCGAGTCATTTAGTCTAATCATTCTTTCTCCCTCCTTTCTAATCATTCTTTCTCCCTCTCTTCTACACAAAGGAGCTCAAAGGAGTCCTAAACTACCAGTAGCATCTTAAGCTACCAGTGGAGTCTCCTTCTATGAATTCTCATATTTAAAAATGTTATCAGGGAAGTTTAAAGATACCAGTTATACTTGATTCTACAACATTAGTAATTTCTGTGTTAGCAGCAGCTATTTTCTTTGTTTTCAGCTATAGATGGTAGTGTGGTAAGTTAAGGTTCTAGCTAGAGATACTGCAAAGTTACCTTCCATCTGTTTTCCCCTGTTGAGTGGGTTAGCATCCAAGCCTGGGGGAGGAATGGTGGAATGGATGAAGGAATATTGGTCAGAATTCTTTTAATGAGATTGGTCTTGATAACCTGAGGTTTGTTGTCAGAAGCAGCATGAGAGAGGCAGGACTGATTCAAATACTTAAATTTAAATGAAATTGTTTATCTGAAATGCGTTCTCAGACTGTAGTAAAACATATTAATAACATAGGTGAAGGGATTGAATGCACCCTCAGTGAGTTTGCTGATGACATCAAGTTGTCACAGGTTGGCACACATGAAGAACAGAATCCAGCCAAGGGGACAAGTTCAAGAAGTGGGCCCATAGAAATCTCATGAGGTTTAACAAGAACAAGTGCTGGTGCTGTGCCTGGGTCAGGGCAACCCCTTGTATCAATCCAGACAGGGGGATGAACAAACAGATTGAGAGCAGCCCTGCCGAGCAGACTTGTGGGTGGTGGTGGATGAGAGGCTGGACATGATCTGGCAATGTGGGCTTGTGGCCCAGAAAGCCAAACATGCCCTGGGCTGCATCCAGAGCAGCGTGGGCAGCAGGGTGAGGGAGAGGATTCTGCCCCTCTGCTCTGCTCTGCTGAGACCCTACCTGCAGTGCTGCATCAGCTCTGGGGTACCCAGCACAGGAAGGACATGGACCTGCTGGAACAAGTCCAGCAGAAGGACACCAAGTTGATTAGAGCGATGGAACACCTCTCCTGTGAGGTTAGGTTAAGAGAATTTGGATTGTTCTATCTGGAAATGAGAAGGCTTCAGGATGATCCAATTGAGGCCATCCAGTACCTGAAGGGAACCTACAAGAAAAAGGGAGAGGGACTGTTTACGAGGGCATGTAGTGACAGGGCAAGGGGGAATGGCTTCAAACTGAAATAGAGTAGGTTTAGATTAAATATTAGGAAAAAAGTTCTTTAGTGTTAGGATGGTGGGACACTGTAATAAGCTGCCCAGAGAGGTTTAGATGCCCCATCCCAGGAAGTGTTCAAGGCCAGGTTGGATTGAGCTCTGAAAAACCTGGTCTAATGAACGGTGTCCCTGCTTATGGCAGGGGCATTGGAACTAGATGATGTTTAACATCACTTCCAATCCAGACAATTCTATGAATCTATATTTTTGGGTTTTGATGCAGTAGTCTTTGAGATTTTTCTAAGGATTAAAGTAAGAGTATGTGCTGTTATTATCAACTATGTATAAGCCATTTATCCATAGATTACAGATGACAAGGTAAGCATTGGCAACAACAAAGCTGTATCATGCAACTATTTCCTTTCATTTAAAAGAAACTCTGTTCTCTATTTTCACTGTTAGAAGATTAATTTCTAGGTTAGAAAGAAACTAGATCTTGATTTTTTTTTTGTCTAAACTGCTCTGAGAACATTTAATTGTAAACATAAGTTAAGAGAAAAATATCCATGCAACTCTCTATTTTAAATAAAAGTATTTTAATCATAATACAATAATAATAATGGTCCAGCATAAAAAATCATTTTACTATTGCTTTTTCATCCATAAATAGATCATTAATTACTTAATAAATTGGTAGATTATTATTGTACAAATTTGCTGAGCACTACTGTATTTGCTGTAGTCTTGTACAGTACTGTAGCTCTAAGATGCTCAAATCCTGACAGAAATAATCACTTACAAGTTGTGGAGGAGAGTAATAAAAGACACCTTCTTCCAACACAGTATATTATAGAAGTGGTTAAATGATATCCAGCTGGCCTCCAAACAGTGCAGTCAATATAGTCAATGTGATGGATTTAATGAAGGGGAGCGAAAGAGGCAGGGAAGAATCAGAAGGCTCTTTCCCATGGTTTTGGCATAGGAAGAAGCCTCTCTGTGGATACCATAAGTGAAGTGCAAAAAATCTGTCACCTTCTCAGCAGTGTGTGACTTATTATCATCATTATGGTTATTGTGCTAAGTTATTATGGTTATTGTAATTAAATCTTAAATGTGAGAAAAAATAAAGAACTGAGGAAGCTCAAGCAGGACTGGAGGTGAGTTTGGAGCAAGAACATGAATATCTGAAAAATTGAAAGGATTACTAACATTTCAGGAACTGCTCATAGGAATGTTACAGTTCCAAAGTTCACTCATGATAGGGATAAAATTCTAGGACAATTAGTTGGGTAGAATACTAATAAAGGAACAATAAGAGTTTCAAATGGGTGAGTTTGACACTGGGTAATGGCTTGAGGAGTCAGTAAGATTTTTTGGTGGGGACTTCCAGCTTGTGTTTCATAATTAGTTATTCATTTAGACAAAATTCTGTTTTTCAGAGAGGTGTGAATATAAATCAAATATGACCAGATTCACCCATGTGGGAGATAAGTGTGAAAAATATTAGTAAGATCATTAATTATAGCCAGTTTTAGGTTCAGGTCTTCCATAGGGATTTTTCCTCCTGGGAAGATCTTAAGAAAGCTCTACAGTGGAGTTCAAAGTCTGGAAAACCTGCCTTAAAGTTTAAGAAGCTAAAGATGCAGCATATTTAAAGAAGATGAAATATTCACTTGGTAATAGCTGATAGGTGTCTGCTCCCTGAAAAGTTTTCTTAGGTGAAACAAAAATCCATTAGCTGCAAGGAAAGCAACATCTCAGACCAGAATAAAGTGGAAGTTTTGTTCTAGGATTGGGAGATTTGACATCAAAATACTCTAAATCACAACTGAATATTTTTCAGAAAATTATTATTCAACTTGAATGCAGTTGATGGTCTTGATGTAAGAAATCTTCTAGTCTTTGTAATCTGAGAGAGCACAGAAGTTGATAAGTCCTTTACAACGTAATTTATAAACTAACCAAAGACCAATTTATAATTAACTAGAGGAGGATATAAATCTACAAAAATCTATATCCTCAGAGATTTGAGACAAAGGAAGATAAGGAAGACAGTACTAAATGTAAAGAAGTGTCTGGGTGGAGATAAAATGATGTTATAGAGGAGGAGAGTGCAAATGTGCATAGCAGTAATGCAGTCTGCTTATGGACACGTGGCAGGTCAAAGCTGGAAATATACCAGGCAGCACGGTCATCTTATAGATCTTTTTTCCCCCAGATATTCCCATGTGAAATGGTCAAGTTTATTTCTTGTGACATTCTTTCATTTTGTTGCTTTATCTATATAGAAGAACAATATCAACAATAACATTAAAAAGCAGCAATATTATTGGAGCACAAACTGGTGAATAAGATTGCACTTTTGAAGAAAAAAATTTGAATTTAATAATTTATTTTGATTTTAACAATTTGTCTTGATAATAAGATATTATACACAATGATGTTATTTAATTTTTTCTTCTTAGACATTGGCTTTCTATGACATTCATTTTTTCCCAGTGAACCAGACTATTGAATTTCAGAAAATTTTGCTCTTCTTTTGACATCCTTAGTAATGCATTTTGTATCTGCCAGTAGTCAAGAACATATATTTTAATTCAAGCAAATTTTCCATGGCAGACATTTCAAGTAATATTGATTTTATCTTTTTTTTTTTTTTTTTTAAACAAGCCTTAAGGCTTAGCTATCTTATCTGAAATTATTACTTTAAATCTTGTTTATTACTTAAATATATACTACTGTATGTTTTGTATTGTATTTATTCCATGCTTTATGTATAAATTTAGTAGTAGATATGGTTTCTGTGCATTTTAAGAAGCTTGTCCAGGTGGTGTGTATTGCCATTTCAGCACTCCACCACGCAGTGGTGTGTATTGCTGTTTCCTATAGCCCCCATCAAAGTATTTATGATGATTCTCATGAATTTGTTTGTCCTTTAATCAGCTCATCCCATAAATGCTGAGGCACAATGGGCTCATGGCTTTTTATTGTTCAGAAAATATTTGTATTTCAAGCAACAGGTTTCATTACATTCTATCGTAGTCTTTCCAAGTCATTCCAATTCTAACAGTGTTATTGTTAAATAAGCATCCCTCATCATTTGGTTTCCATTTCCATGTATTAGATCATGTTACTATTTCTTTTAAATCAAGAAAGTACCTATTAGGAAATTTGTTTCTCATTTGATAAACTAAATACATTGCATTTATGGAGTCTGTATTACGTGGCATATTCCCTGTGGTTGAGCCATGTCCATCTTTACTTCCTGGAGTTAAATTATTAGATGTGGACCTGATTTTCAAAGGCAGTTGCAATATAAATTTAATATGATAATACAACTTCTGTAATGAATTTAATTTCCTCAGTTCTTATTTATAAATTCAAAGATTTTACCTCTGCTCTTTCTTGAAAATTGAAGTGGCCACTTCTCAGTTTGGAGTCTTCCATCCTAATGTTATGACTTGCCTGTTTTATCTAGCTCTTAAGATTTGCATTTTTAGCTCTTCTGCAACATGATTTTTGAAGTTATTCCTCCCTTTAGTCATTCAGTTAGTGTCATCCTGACAAGTTCATGCTTATTTGGGAGATATGTAAATGTCAATGTGTAAATAACTATTGGCACAACACCCTCGTGCTTCAGGGTCTAGGAAATCACAGTTAACACACCACCTTGCTCATGGTGTATCCCATTTGAAGCTGCTGTGTACAAACTTATACACTCTCTATCATTAAAAAATATAAGCCAATTATTACTAACATTAGAGATTTCCTTGGCTACTGATGAAATGGGAAATATTTTGATCATACCAGCTACTATCACCTAATATCAATATATCATGGGACTTCCTTCCAAACCAAAGGAGAACAATACTTATTGGGTGTTTCTGCCAACTGAAAAAATTTCTATTTCATAACAAGACTCATATAATTGTTAGAATTCCTGTGCTTTTAATATACATGCAGAAATACTTCATGCCTTTCTAAACTCATCTGATAAGTGATTTTTCTTTTATATTTTTGGCTCCATTACTAGGTTTTTGAAAACTCTTAGTTTTATGTTAATTTTTCTCATCTTTCCTGCTTTTCTGCATGCTATATTTGTGTAACTGCTTTCACTTACCATTGAAATAAAGGACAGGAGCTAAAATGTTTTTAAGAGTAATAGATTGGAATTTGCACTTTTCAGTTCATGTTTTTTTCCATCATTAGATTTTGTTCCTGATTTGAAATTGTGTTTGGCTTTGGCATACAGATTACTTTATGCCCTATTGTATTACAGACTAGGACTTGACAGTCAATCATGTAACAAATACAAAGTAATTATGATCATTTGTACCTAGGATGTTACTCAGATTTAGTTCCCGTTCTTCATCATCCTCTTAGGATAATATCTGTCTTCTATTGATGAAGTATTTCTTTCTCACTATTGATAGCTTTCTAAAAAATTTTGGGGACATTTTGGCACTGATAGTCTGAGATGTCCAGTATGTGGCATACGTGCTTATTCTAATGTTTCCCTATTTTTGAAAAGATTTTATTTTTGTTTCTCTACAGGTTATAGTCTATAGTCTTAATGAATTTGTCATTTACTCAGCTAGTGGGACTAGTGTAGATAGACTGAAGCTCAGCTAACATACATGAATGTGGTACAACTGACTGATGTCCTGTCACATGACACAAAGTGCATGATGATGCTCATGCATAGTTGGGAAATTACAGGAAGCTTGCACTCTGTCTTTTGTTTTTATATCTTAAAACATTTGAGATAATTTCTCTGAAAGTTATTCAGAGAATGTAAAACAGGTAAAGCAATTAAAGAGAAGTAATTTAGAAGAATTATCTGACTCCCATTCAGTGACGTGAATTGTATGAAGAAATGAGTCTTTTTTGAGGTGGTGCATGTATTATTTAAATCCACACCTAGACAAATGCTCAGTTCCAAAATGTGATCAATAATGTCTTCAAAATTAGTCATTAGTTCTTAGTTCTGCAATCATCTGTAACCTATGAAAAGGTTGTGTGTCAGTGTCATTAATTCTCATATTTATTATTATCAGATGGGCAGAAGTCCATCAGGCAATAATTATAATTTGTAATACAACTTTGAAGGCAGTATGGCATCCAGTAGTGTATCTATTTCTCACTGACTTTTAAAAAGTTTCCATTATATTCTATAGGCAGAGATCATCAGGCACCATATCTATCTCTTGAATATTTATTGCTCTCTCTCTTTGGAGATGTTTTTCTTGCTCTTTGGGCTGGATAGACCTTAAAACAAGTATGTGAACAAAATGTGGTTGCATTCTTCAGCAGTTTACTTCACCAACATCTTGAACAACCTGATATGACAGTTTAGAGGCTTTCCAAATACCTTGCCTATGCTTTTCTACTAGTGAGAAAACCAGCCCTTTATCTGGAATGAAACTGAGTGGATTAAAATGCAAAGGCAAGCAGTATTTTTTTCTCCAAAACATTGTTCCTTTGCACAATTATTACTTAAAGCTGCCTTCTTATAGCCATAATAATATCTGGCAGATATTTTGCAAGACTGTAGTTTGTAGTGTTTTACTGCTTGCTACAGGACATATAAACAAAATGTCCCTTAGGTCACTTTCCTACTTCCTTAGTATTTGCACACTTTCAAGTCAAACAGCCTATTTTTCTTTCTGTCCTTTTCCTTTAGGCTCCTGTCTACTCAGGAAAAAAGCCGACAAAGCAACAACCCACCAACCTTTGCATGCCCCTAATGTGAAAAAGAATCCTTTTTGAGAGAGAGAGAGGGTGAGAGAGAGGGAGAAAGAAAGGACCTTTAAAAACTAAAATGGAATATGTGTACCCTATGGGGAAAAGTGCAAAGGTGATTCCATTTAAAGTTTTCCAAATCAGTGAGATCATGTAATAAAACTTACTAGAACACTTATGTTCTTACTACATAAAGAGCTCAGCCAAGCAAGTCTACGGTCCCATTTATTTGAGACACATTCGATATTGCAGCCTATAAAACAATTCTTTGTAGCTGAATTCACCCATTTACTAAATACACTTACTCTGAGTTAGTGCTGCTGTCTTTGTTTGGATGAGAACCCTTTGGCTCTTCTCAGCTGGATTGTGCTGCTAATTAGTGTCTTACCTTCAGAAATGTATAAAGGTTCTCAAAGGAGATCATGTATCTTCAAATAGAACATAGGGTGAAAGGTACTGTAGTTGAGTCCCATCCCTTTCATTGCTGTTTAGGATGCAAACTGACACTTTTGAAAGGTTTACAAAATACTACATGCTACAAAGCACTGTGGGTTGCTTTTTTCTGTTTCTTTTCTTTTCTTTTTACACAAAAAAAAAGAGACATACAACGTGAGATTCCAAGGAAAGGGAAGGAATGACCAAGAGCTTTACCAGTATCATATGTTTTTGAAAGCACTCATAGATCAGAACACCAAATGACCTGAAAAAGTAGACCATACTTGATACTCCAGAGAAAGAATAAATAAATCCCTGGCAATCTGACATACCTAAAATTCATTCTTGACCTCAATTACATCAATTAGGCTATCCATGAAAGGGTAAAGAAGATGCAACAATAAGACAGCTGAGATTTTTTTCATACCATCTGGAGCATGCTTGTCCTCCTCTCAAAAATCTGTTGCTAGATAGAGCCAAATCCTCACACATCAGTGAAAACTAAAGTCTAGCAAAACTAAAATCAAATTATGCTTCTTGGAAACAAGAATGTTGTCACTGAAAGCCACAAAGTGAAGGACTAGTTAATTAAGATGGTGGAACAAGTAGGATCCAAGCCTTGTTTTTGAACATTTCCTTATGAATGTTAAACTTCTATGTGCCTAAAACTCAGGTTTATATTTCTATATCTTGGTCAGATGATACCTTATTTAAAAGTACTATTTCTGTTGTAAAACAATGCACATTTCATGCCTCTATTACTCTATTTGGAGCACAATCACAGAAAAATAATTCTTAGATGATTAGGTTACATTTCAGTTTTTAGTCTTAGTTTATTCATGACTTATTTGAATGTATTTCATCTTGTTACAGCATTATCCTGTTGCTAAAGCTGTTCCTTTCTCTGGATATTTATCCCTAATTACATACATGGAGTCATAATATTCCCTCTTAACTTTCTTTTTGATAGATAAGCCAAACTATTTTAGTAATACTTTTTAGTGAAATTCTCCATTTTCTTAGTCATTCCAGTAGATCTTTGTGACTTACTGTTCTCTGAAGGTGACTCAAAGGTAGTCTAAACAAAGGTGTACAAGGTAGTCTAAAAGGAGTCTTACAGTGGATGATGCGTTTCCAATACTTCTTTCTATTGCCAAAAGTGACTTTCTGATTAGTCCTAGAACCATGATTGTCTTCTTTGCTATGTCACACCTTTGTATTATACTACAGCCTTACTGTGATTGGCCACTGCATGTGGTCTGCATTTGACTTAGAAACTTCTCCCTTGCATCCTCTAAAAGCTTCAAATACTACATAGTTTACAGTAGAATGGTTTACATTTAAGTAAGATTCATTCATTAATATTAAATTTTCCCACTTTCTGTTATTATGCTTAATTTTTCATATCTGGAAACTCTCAAAGTTGGCTGATAAACATGAATCATTCTGGACTGCTCATTTCTGTGTTTAGTTTTTGCCAGACACTATATAACTTTCTAAAACAACCCTTCCATAACCAAGTTTTATGACTAAGAAAAGCAAAACTTAAGTTTAAAGATTCAGTTCAGGTTGGTTGTGAAATCATAGGTTTGGGTTTTTTTCTTTTTTTCCCAAGAATGGATGTTATAAATCTTCATTTTGGTATATTTAGGATTCAGGATCCTCTGTAACTGAAAGAACCAGAAACTTATTTTAAAAATTATGTGTTTGCTTTTTAAGAGGGAGAGCTGAGATTCCTTTTTATTTTTTTTTTACTTTTTAATTTTTTTTTTCTGCTAAATACATAGATCATCTAAGTAATATTCAACTTGCATGAATTTTTTAAGAAGCAATGAGTCCATCACTTAATAGAGGGTAAAACATGGTCTCAGAACTCATAATCTCATACTTTAGTGACAAAAAAAATTATTAGATATGTTGGAAAGCAAACATATTTGGAGAAAATAGAAAAACTATTTTGGCTGTATAGTTCCCCTTATAACTGTGCACCTACTCTAGTGCTGTAGGACTATGATGAATAATGATAAAGTCTGGTTCCTTATGCCTGTTAAAGCACCACCTTTATATTTTCTTCTCCCACCCTGTTGACCTTTTCATGAGGTAAGTGAGGCCATATGGGTCAGAGATTTCAGTACTTCAGTGTCTTCTCTCTGACAGTGATGAGCAGCAGATGTTTAGGGAGGAATATGAACAGCAGTGAAAGTGTAGAACAGCTTAGCTGCCAGAAACTTCAGGAACTTTTTGAGGAATTGTCATATATGAATTGTCTCTGGTAGATCCGTTCTCACATTCTTAAATAAATTTATTGCTCCATTTAGTGTTTTAGCATCCACAGACTACTGCTACAACACGTGAATGACATCCTTTGGGGAATAAAAGTATTTCCTTTTTGCTAGTTTTGAAATCTGTAATTTGACAGTTTCATCAGGTAGACTCAGTTTTGTGAGATGCTGTGTTTCCTGTTAGTCTTTTCCTTTTTATACATGGTTTTATGAAATGAAATCTTCTTCCATCAGCCTACAGTTTCTTTTCAACATTTCAAAGCATTATTTCTATGCTTTTGACCACTATTGACCTCTAAGATGATATTTCAGAAAAATGGCCACAATGTCTCAGGCTTTTTAGTAGATAATAGCTTATTTATTGTCTTCTATAAATTAAGTCTGCTTAGGTTTATTTTTGCCCTTTAATGGTTTTTAACATTTAGTATTATAAGCCAGCTTATTATCCAAACATCATTGTAAGATCATTGTATAGGAATGTGTAATCTGACCACATGCTACATTTTTATTAAAGTATTTTGAGATTGATATTATGTGAATTCAACATCCTGATGATGCTAAATGAGAGTAGTTGCTAACAACTGACTTGAAAAACAAGGCGTGAAATAGGATGACTCCTAGAAAAATACCATCTATAATGAAATGAATATGTTGAAATACAGTTTTAAAAATGCAAGCGACTATCTTGTGCAGGAAGAAAAGGAAGTACATGCCTAAGTTTGAATATGTGAGTCATCAATTAGCCTGCTCAGAACACAGTTTAGATGACACATTGTCTTTGACAGCTGAAGAATTTTTGGTCTGTTCTCATCTGTCCCATATCCTATCTCACACATTCCCACCTCTAAAGACACAATTTACCATCCCTTTGGACAGATGTGCTGCAAGTGCTCATCCATAGCTCCTTCAAGTTAGGTGGTGCATCCTCGAGCAGCATGCTGGATGACTTCCTGTGAATTTTAGATACTTTATAAATAAACAGTAGTTGAGTCAAAGTGGAAGCATAGATACGGAGGATCCTGTACTTTCTGTGCTCTCAGTAGGAGTTCTGCTCTGCCATAGCTTTCTGTTCTGTTATTTGTTATTGGTACTGCATCATGGTAAAGAGAATATCTGTGAATAAAAATTAGAGATAATGTGT
The DNA here is from genome assembly GCA_013397915.1 of Daphoenositta chrysoptera. Classification (NCBI taxonomy): domain Eukaryota; kingdom Metazoa; phylum Chordata; class Aves; order Passeriformes; genus Daphoenositta; species Daphoenositta chrysoptera. The sequence goes on from VZRO01008083.1 coordinate 102,695, forward strand.
TAGTCTGCTTATACATTACTGGACTTCTATTGTTTTTAGTGCAATTACACTACAAACATAATTGGTTTAACATCATTCTTCCTCATACATCTTAACTCCATAGTAGTGCTTAGGGATAATTTGTTAGTTATGCAGCTATACATTATATAGAGATTTTTTTTTTCCTTTAAAAGAAGTTTGGTTTAGCGATACTTTACTAGTTGTTCAGACTTCTATTTTTATCCTCAGTGCCCTTAAACACCTATACCAACTGTCTTTGAAGGCTGTGTAATTAGCTCCCATAGGGAACTTGAGCTTTTGTTTGAAGCTTCATTTAGGAGAAAAATCCCATGTGAACCATTGTATTTTTTTTTTTTTAAATTTCATTTTCCAGGGTGAGTTACAAACTGCTATACATATAATGCTTACACAGCTAAAATAGACATCTTTTACCTTCTCTTGCTACTTCTTTTTTTTTTCCTTTGACTAATGACAGGCTCCTCATTGTTATACCTCTTAAGTAAACATGGCAAAATGGTCCTTGCTTGCTGAAGTATTATTTTTGGGAAGTAAATTTTTAAATGAGACCACACTGTAAATTAATTAGTTCATTATGTTTTTTGCTTGGTAAGGTATTCATGTAGCCTCTGGCTTTAATGGGCTATTCCTACATAGGAAAAAATAGCTTGAAAGGAAAAGTATAATTATATATTTTTTTTCTTTTACTTTTGTGGTAGCAGAGTAATTTTTTTTACTTGGCAAGTTCCAGTGTGAAGGACAAAAGATATTAAGCATATTTTATGAAGACATTTTACTTTCTTCACATTATTTTTGAATACTGAATGGTTGAATAGGCTTTCTATGTGGGGCAGAAGTATGCTAATATTCATGTAGAATATAGAATTTAGCAAAGCGTAGCCTTGCACACAGTATAATATTCCATTACCAAAAGGGTGGGGGTTATTCTTTAATGGTATAAAAAGAGGAATTTTAATCACGTTTTTACTGTTTGGGTTTTTTTTTTCATTCTGCAAATTGCATTACAGTGAATTAATACAGTAACTTGAACGAACAAAATATAGACGCTAAAATTTTAGCTGAAACTGATGTTATTTTGAGATGAATAGCTGACTAAGGTTGCAGTGAACTGTGAAAGCACAATTGAGAATGCCGAGAATGATCAGAATGGAAAATATTTCAGGTTCCATTATACCATAACTATAAGTTTGCTTTATTTGGAGTGCCTGGGGTATTTGCCCAGCTAATCTGGAAATACTGTATTTAAATTGGACTGTACATTACTGCAACGTCCTTTTGTCTCTGAACAAAATTGAATTGTATTACCAGAATGTTCATGTAACATATTTGAAATTTACCATTGAATCATGTACCTGCTCTAAATGAATGACTTAGGGACCACTGTACATGCTGCAAGTGCTACTAGAAATTGAGCCTTCATTTTTCTTGAAGAAATAACTTGCTCCTAAAATATTCTTACTCCTTTTTTAGTGTTATTATAAAAGTCTTTAGTTTCCAACAGTTTTATTTAATTTTGACACAAGGTGCGTTTTTTCCTTTTTTTCTTTTTTAATGGGCTCTAAATATATATTATTCTAGCTTCCACATCTTTTTATGACAAAGGTTAAAAACTACAGTTCTCTATTTTGATCTTAGCATTAAAAATGGACTGTTATGGAGATTTAATTTTCAATTTTGGCTTTAGATTCCCATAAAAATGTGAATTACCTTTGAGATAATAATTTTTTTTTTTTTTGTACTGTGAAGGTCTATGGGGAAATAATATTGGGGTATATTTTGACTGAGAATAAGGAAAGGAATGTTTATCTAAGCTGTTTCACAGCTTTCTGAATATTTGCTCTTCTAATCCTTATACCTGCTGGGTGTAAAATTAGCTGCTTACATAACTTCCCATTTTATCTTTCCAAATCTAAATAAATATTTAAATTTGGATTCGGAAGTCTTTGTAAGAATGCAAGTTTCAATGTAATCCTTTTGGAACTAGAGCAGTACCATAATTTCCTAGCGTGAGAGTGTGTTGAAACTGGGGAAGAAGGTGCTGAATTAATTGAAGGGTGAAAAGTAAGTAGAAGTTAAAAAATTTAAAAACCATGATCAAAATGATTTGACTTGATGTACATTAGGTGATAAAAAATTGGTTTTTCCTTTGTATCATACACAGAAAGTTTGCAGGTGATTTGCATTTTTTTCCTTAGTAAATTTTCAGGGTATTTCCTCTTACTAAATAACTTGAATAAAGAAAAAAAAAAAGGTGACTGAGGATGCTTATTAAGGAGGAGATACAGAAGATTAGATTTTTGATACAGATGTGAGTGTTATTGGGTATATTCTCAGTAAATAACAGTTATAGGTGGCAAAACGGTTCCTTATAACCACAAAAATGGTTCCTTTATTACCATGTGTGACTTTCAAGAGTATACTTAAGCATTGCTTATTTAGGGGACATGCTTTTCTTGTCTTACCAGCTGAGAATATCTTAGTCAGGAAATGTAGAAGTTCAGATCGCATAGTAAAACAACACAGACTCTACTGAAATTGAATTAACTCACATAAGAACCTCTTCTTCTTTCCTGCACTGTTTAACTGTGTGTATTTTACATAGCCCTGCATTTTGACCTTGTGAACATGAGCCAGTTGGTCTGTCAGCTCAAATTAATGCTTAAACTCAGTAAAATATCTTAATGAAGGCATCCAAGTTCAGACCCTGTTAGGAAATGGGCTTTTCAAGACTGACTGCGAAAGTTCCTACTCAAGTCAGTTGGTAATGAACAGTGCCTGATTGTCTCTCAGAAAAATAATGAATATACATTTCACTAGCACTTACTTAAGAAAATTGTTATACTTGTCAGCATTTAAAAAGAGCTTTTGTAAATTGGCTAGAACTGTTCTGTTGGATTGGCTATTGTATTTGGGATAATAATATAGAACTGCAACAAACTATTTAAAACGTTTAATGTGCAGGAAAATTGCACATTATCTAAAACCATTGACCATTAAAGTTTATTTCTTTGTTTTTCTTTGGCAGGTCAGTCTAACAAAAGAGACTGCAGAAATGTCTTCTCTATTTAACCAAAATTTAGAATTTCCTGTAAAATTTGATGTGATAGACTTCACCTAATTTTATCTAAACTGGTATCAATAATTTGTCAGATTAATATGGATTTATTCGTGAGGCATTGATACACCTTAGGAATACATATTTTTCTAGTATTCAAGGCAATTTGGGCTCACAGCCCAGAAAGCCAGTCCTGTTCTGGCTTGCTTCAAAAGAAGTGTGGTCGAGGGAGGTGTTCCTGCTCTTCCACTCTGCTCCCACGAGCCCCACCTGGGGTCCTGTGTCCAGCTCTGGGGTCCTCAGCAAAAGAAACAAATAAACCTGAACCAGAGGAGAGACAGAAAGATGGTCAGTGCTCTGCAGAGTTCGGATTAGAAAAAAAAGAAAAAAAAAATTAGAAAAGAAAAAAGAAGGGAGAAGGCGCCAGGGAGATTTTAGAGTACTTTCCAGTACTTAAAGGGGGGACTGCAAGATGGAGAGGGACTCTTTATCAGGAAGTGTAGGAATAATGAGAGGCAACGGTTTTAAACTGAAAGAGGTTAGATTAAGATAAAACAAAAGGAAAAGAAAAATTATGAGGAGGTTGCTGAGGCACTGGCACAGGTTGCCCAGAGAAGTTGTGGATACCCCATTTCTGGAAGCATTCAAGGCCAGGGTGAATGGGACTCTGAGCAGCCTGGTCTAGTAGAAGGTGTTTATGACTCTATGATTCAGTTTCTATGTAATTTAAAGCTCCGTAACCTATCTAGAATACTAATTTTGACTAAGTAAAGTGGAATAGTTTTTATATTTGTTGGCAGAACCTGGAGATAGTCATAATTTAGGGTTAGAAACTGAAAAATTGACTGAATAATGCAAAATAATTTTATTAAATATCAACTCAAAAGTCAGAACCCTCCAGGAACACTATTGATTAAGTAATCAGTGCTCCGTTTCTTTTCAGTTTACAAAATGTCTTTCGGCTTAGGGCCTTTTCCCAGTAAAATTTTGTGAATTTTTGATTAAAATATATAAAAGGTTATTTGCTTGTTCAGAAATCATGAACTCTTGTTAATATGAACTAAAAAGATAAATTAAAAACCATTTGCTCAAGATACATCAATCCTGTAACAACTGTTTTGTTAGTCTTTCAGTGTTTTCTGACATTTAAATTATTCTATGAAGCCACTTATTAAAAGAAATTCAAAGCTCTCTGGGTTGTTTTACAAGAATTCTTCGATGCTGTTTTGGAAAATAAGCCAAAACCAGCAGAGGCATTATCAAGTAAATAGACCTTGCTTTCAGATCCTGCTTTAAACATGGTGAGGTCTCAGTCAATTCTCTTTTTGTCTCAAAGTTCACATTGGACATTTGGAGGGCAATGTTGTCATCTTGGCTGTCAGTTTTTCAGAGAGAGAAAAGAACATTCATGCCAGATGGTCTCATCCTTTTTATCAGATATGTAACAGTGATAGACAGCATGTGAGCTGGGCAGCAAGAAGAGAAACAAGACGGAGGCAAGAAATATAGATGTCAAACATATACTTTAAATCTTTTTTCTTGCAGAACAATGGAATAGATATCAATGCAGGGCAGGCATCCTTTGTGTCTCGGAAAGCAACATACATGTTAATTCTGGGCTTTACAACATACAGAGGGGCAAAACTAGGATAATAGTGATGCAAAAATACACTATATTTTCTCAACTTTAATTCTTGTTCTACGAGAGATTTTATGGTTTTCTAAGATTCTAATTCAGCTTCAGAGATTTCAGAGAAATACCAAAGAATGAAAAAGAGAAGGCTCCAGGGAGACCTGATCGCAGCCTTCAATATATAAATGGACTTAAAAGAAAGATGGAGAAAGACTTTTTTTCTGGGCCTGTAGTGACAAGAGGCAATGGTTTTAAACCTAAAGAGGGTAAATTGGTCTAAAGGAAAAAAAAAATTATTATGAAGGTGATTAGGCAGTGGATCAGGTTGCCCAGAGAAGTTGTGGCTGCCCCATCTCTGGCAGTGTTCAAGGCCAGGTTGGATGGGGCTCTGAGCAACCTGGTCTGGTGGAAGGTGGTAGGGGAATTCCCATGGTAGGGGAATTGGTACTAGAAAATCTTCAAGGTCTCTTCTTACCCAAACCTTTCTATGTTTCTACGAAATGCTCCCTGTTCTAGTAGTAAATAACCTGCTTATGCAATTTTTGTTTCTCAGTGAAAACACCATCAAAAGGAGACCAAGATGCACAGGGATTCTGTTAAAGGAATTATTTTAATTTTGTTTAATTTCATGTAATGACAAATTATATAATCATTGGCAGAGCATTAGAAATAGACAGACTCTTAAACAACATCCAGATCAGGTATGACTACGTGTAGTATTACTTGTTTAGTTTTAGATCAGTGTGCCATTCATCTCAATTCATGATGCAGAAGCTGCATCACACATACCCCACCTACACAGTCCTAAAGTTAAGGACAGGAATTTTTTTTCCCCTTGTACTCTGATCCTAATAAAACTTGTTTTTCTTATAAACTTAGTTTACAGTTGAGAGCATGGCTTTCATATTCCTATACTTCCTTTTTTCTTACATGATTGGTTTGCCTTTGTTTTGGATTTTATTTTTTGGCTGGGATAAAGTAGTGCCTTTGGCTTCATTTTGGATTAATCTCTTTTGAATTTATAAGTCTACAGTGTAGAAGTCCGTATCTTAGTTGTCTAGTCTTCCTTTAGACTAAAAGGAGGTAAATAAGCAATTCTAGGGAAAAATTCATCTCTCTTCATGAGAGACATCTAAAACTTACATTCCATAACAGCCATTTCTTTCTAGTTTAAAGGACTGACTGATTTCTTAAGGAGCTTGCTGTGGAGTGCCTAAACTACTGGTTTTTTTCAGCAAGGTGAGATCACCTAGTCTCTTGGGTCTGTGGTTTGTTGTTCCCTTTGTTTTATGAATTTTTTTTCATTTTTTTAATGTAAAAAAGGCACTGGTTCTATTGAAAACCCCATTGATAATGTTTTTAGGCTGCTTTTCTTCTGGATTTACAATTGAGTCTTAGTGATGATTATAATTTCTAGTTTGGACATCTTAACATGTAAGGTTCAGTATCAGGCAAATGTTTCAATGTAATTTAGAATTTTTGGAAACTACCAATGTAAATGAATGATTCTTATGTTTGGGTTTTTTTGTTTTTTCACCAAACATCATCCAAAAGAGGTGTAGATAGTTCTTAGCCATGATGACTGTGATAGTTTATTCAGACTTTACACAATGTGGTACCATGCAACAGGTTCATAAATGTTAGTTTAGCTTGAAGGTCGTCTCCCTTGGCTCTCTGTAAAGTCAATGGAGAGACACAGGGTCTGTAGGGGGTCATTCAGAGAACCTAAACTTGCTTTTCTGTTCTGATCTGCCCATTGGAATCTTCTGCCTCTGTCTCCACTGACTGTAGTGGGAACCTGGGAGAGCAGATTATCAGGTCCAACTTAGAGTGTTTGAATATCCCTGTGTAAAGGGAAGAAAGAAATTTAATGCAGAGAAATCTAATGCTCTGGAAACACTTGTGGGTCAGTGTACACCCATTAAGGTATATGTTGGAAATTAGGGTTCTTGTCCCATATTGTATAGAGGGAGTTTACCATAGCCTATTTTCTTTGTATCTTTAAAAGCAGTATCATGCTGTAGAATGTCAGATAGATAAAATCTGTTAATTCTAGGGTAAAATATACTAGATTTAATTTTTATTTTAAGATACAGAATGATAGGGTTTTGAGTACATGAGTTATTTATTTTTCTAGTTCTAATTTTTTTTATATATGCTGAATTTCACATGGGAGTTTTCAAATATGCATGCATACACTCATTATGTGACAGATCAGATTTTATTATTACTGAACGCAGCAAAAATATATTTAAGCATGAATTTTATCTTGATATTAACTTTATGTAGTCTTGATAATGTTAGCCTTAGTATTTATTCATTTTTAGTAGGTAAATATGATTTACTAAAATATCATTATATAGGTACCTCAAAGTAAAAGAAAAAATACAATTCGTTTGTATTTCTGATGTCATTTGATAGTAAAATTGAAATTAAATTATTTTAAACAGATAGGGATAACAGGGTTAATGCAATATAAGACTCATGGAGCAAAATGGTCCAGAAAATCACTCTTTCTTTGTTAGCAAGGCTGAAATCCAATGTACCTTTGACAGCATCAGTTTTATGTTCAAGTTTACTTTTGTAGTGAATTGGAGAAGAAAGATTTTATTTGTGACTAACCCTTTCATCACATTTATGATAAAGGTTTATGAAACCCTGAGTTATAAGCTTTTAATGATGTTTCCCTGTAGTTAATTTTAAACAAGCTTACAGAAGCATATTCAACATTCTCCCCCTTCTTGATTCTTTTTTTTCAGGAAGGCACTCTGTCTAGAATAAAACACTGTGAATCATTGGGTGATTTGGTGTTTGGGGGGTATATGGGGGCAGGTTCTTTTGTTTTTTTGTTTGTTTTTTAATATTTTAGTGAACTATTTTAAAGGAATATGAACATGCTGTGACTTGAGTATTTACTTTCTGAACTGGATTGTAAGTTTTCTTAAAATGCTCCTCTCTGGGGTTAATATGGACATTTGTGGGATAGTATTCCTTTATGAAGCCTTATAGGTATGCTGCTCGTTTTGGCAGAATTGTATGAGTCATTTTTAGATGGACTTGGAGCATCTAGATTCGGCATATCAGGTTACTGTTTGTGAGTCAGCAAAAAGGAGTAGCTGATGGGCTGTCATTTGCCAGAGAAGGCGGATGTCAATACCTGTGGTTCCTGGAGGCACCCTCTGCGTGTGGAGCCATGGTGCTCCCTCCGTCCTCGCCACCGAGGAGTCCCCCAGCTGCGTTCTGCTCTGGCCCGAGCTGCAGGACCACACATCGCCCTCAGTCCCTGTAGGGAGTAGGGTGGGACCAGCCAGGTACAGCCCCAACCAATATTGATGGCCTTAAGGTTACATGTTGAGTGCCTGAGGTGTCTGTGCATCAAAGCGATACATTTTACAGAACTACAATTACTGTAAGGTAAGTAATTACTCTCTCCTTTGTTCTTTTTTTTTCTCTTCCCATGATTATTCCTACAAACAGCAAAGTGATTAAGTCTCTATATGTGAGTTAAAGGGCTTATGTGAGAAAGTGATGACTGCACAAGCTATCTGTAAAAACAAATTTTGAATTGGTTTTTTTTAGCCTTTAGTCTTAAAAATAAACTACCAAAAACTCTGCCTCTTTCTGTGAAATTTTTATGTACCTCCCTGGTCTGCAGTGACTAAATGATGAGTAGATAAATTAAATATTTATTGCATACACAGGTGGAAGAACTAAGTACGCTTTCAAATATCCAGAGCTATTGCATAATATCTGGTGATTCACAGAAGAGTAAAGATAATAGGTTACAAAGGATTTCAGTCTCCTTTTGGGGTTTTAAATTCTGTGGTCATCCTAAATTTTTTTGTAATATAATGCTTCTGAATAAGTGACCCAATACCTTAAATATTGTAGATATTTCTTCTCTTTTGATGTCTCCACTTTAGAAAATAAACAAAAAGCAGGCTGCTTATGTATTACTGTATAGTTTCCTCTGATGCTTTTATTTTCACTGGCTTTTTCTGAGAATTCTGCTGAAAATTTCTATGTTTGTACAGGGCACTGAATTCTCTGAGAAATCCATCTCTGATTAGATACTTCTGTTGTTTCATCACCAGTTAATTACATTTCTGAAGCACAGCCACAATGTACACTGAGACACATCACTTTTATGGTTTATTCAGTAGACCGCATTGCATATTTTGAATTGGTTAGCTATGTCCTATTATTAAAAGAGTCTGTAAAGAAACATGTCTTTGTGATACTAGTGAGCAGTTACATTTTGTATATTCAGTGACCCAGTATTTTGTAGCATTTCATATGAGCCATAAGAGAAAATGAAAAAAGACTAAATGCATGAGTCATTATTTGCTGAAACAATCTTGTATTCGCGTTTTTATTGTGTCTCTCAGAGTGAACATGTATGTTTTTTGTTTTGCAGGGATTGAAGGTTTTTTCTAGTGAATATCAGAATAAATGTGCAGTTCTCTCCCTTTGCTGTTCTTTCAACTGGAAAGTACAATGCAGCCCCAGCATGTACTCTCCAGTAAGAAAAGTATGGAGTTTTAGAGAATATTGACTAAATGCTATGGTGATTTTTAAAAACTGTCTCTGTCTGAAAAAAGTCTTAACCCTTAAAAGGTTCAAAAAAATACATGCATTAGCAGAATAGAAAACCACCTTGACACTAAGCCAGTAGCTTTATATAATTTCTCATTGTGTAATTAATATGGAGGAAAGATAGGTAAAAATAGTGAAATACTCTATGCCAGAGGGATGGAAATTTTAATAAAATATTAAATATATTTAATGTAAAAAATAATTTTGGTTCTGAATACTAGAAAAATATAATTTACTTGTATTTTGGTATATTTTCTGTTCTAAGCTGATAATAAAAAGTGGTCCAGCCTCATTGTCTTGGAAGCAACGGATGCTATGGATTTAAAAAGATGTGATGTGTAGAAACCTAAAATTAATGAATTCACTGAAGCAGGATTTTCAAGAGAGAAAATATATGTAAAAATTTCCAAGGCTTTCTTAGTCTGAGGATCACACTTCAGGGGCATGTTGAATTTTGATAATTGAGAAATTTCCATATAAATGTCTTTGGAAAAGTGACAAATGTAGGTGCAATACTCCAAAGTAGGTAAGGGAGCATCTCTCCCTCTCACATTTTTGATCCAGCAGTCATTTTATGTCCTGCATAATGTCCCCATTAGATCCTGAGAAGAAAAACAGCTGCAGTTTTAACTACAACAGCATAACATGTTTAATTTTACCTTCATTTATTTCAAAAGTGTTTTACAAGCACTGGTAAATAGTTTCCTATTTCAGAACTAATGTAATGTGGGATTTAGGAAAAAAAGATTTGAATTCTTAAGACTTTTACTTGCCATGTTTGGTTCTGTGTTCATTAAGAAAACATAAGAGAAATGTTTTACTGATCAGAGTGGGGTAAAATAGCAGTATTATTATTTATATAATAGTATAAATCTTAATCTATATAAAGTGATCCAGAGAGTTCAGAAACATGCACTTATTGAATGTTTTGATGTTAGCTGTTTAAGCCCTGAAAACTGGTTTACAGTGAAACTGTCTGATGGAATTGGTTAAAAGATTTGACTTATGCCATTAGACTTATGGCATGATTGCCCATTGTCTCAGCCAGCTTTCATCTCACTGACAGATCTCTCGATGTCTTTTAAAAAATGGCAATATCTGTTGGTCGTGCCTGGAATTACAATTAAAGTTATGTCAGCTTGGACATCTTTGTCCTTCTTAAAATCAGGCTTCTCACCAATACTTAGTTTTAGCCACTTAAAATAAAGGCTGAGGTTATCCATATAGACATTTTTTTTCTGACATTCTGCTTTTCACCAGAAAATCTAGCCTAGTATGAGATTTTTTTTTTATGGATTATTTTTCTGGATTTAGAGGCTCTGGATTTCTTTAGAGAATGCCAGATTATTGTTAATAGTGGTATCAATGGGAGATGATCACACATGACAAATGTCAGATTATGCTTTGTTATAAATGCATAATTTTGCATTTCAACCAATACTTTTATTTTTTATCTTGTTTTTATCACAACACCAGGAAGGAGCAAATGAAAAAGTTTAGTAAAGCCAACTACAATAAAAAAAAATCTAATGATACACGGAATAATTATTTCCTGTTGTCAGTTCTCCTTTTTTAAAAATCACATCTTAAATCTTTTAGAAATATCTTGAATTCTCTGGATATGACTGAGCAAGTGGACTTGATTTCATGACTTACATTTTATATAGGCTTTGAAACTTACTGGTTGCTGATAGTTATCCTGACTAGATAACTTCTGTGTTATTAACCACCACTACAAAATGCATGACAGGAACATCAGCTTTCAAGGAATAGGTGACTAATTCTTCAAAGATGAGACAATGCATGTTCTGCAATCACAGAAAATTGCTACTGATTCTAGAATAGTTTTTACTCTTTAGCATAATAAAGACTTTAAAAAAAAATTGTTAAAGCAGTAGTCTGGATAGAAAAACATTTTTTGTTTCAACCACTCACTTTTTAGTTAAATTTTCTATACTGAATATTCACAAAGAATGTTCAGACTTATTAATGTTTTTTCTATATTATGATTTACTTTGAGAGTAAAAAATGGTCAATAGTCAGGACTTATTATTTTAAGAAACATTTATTTTAAACAGTTTTTCACATAGATTTCAGAAGTTCAGAGTGCTTTTTGGCTTTGTGTTATGGACAAGCTATAAAGAGGTTTTAAATCCCCTACAGCAGCATTTCTACTGAGATAAAAGTAATAAGAGCAAACCAGTTTTTCGGGTGAAGATTATCTGTCTTAAAGTAATGGTTTTGGGAAAAGTCATGAAATTAGGACTGAGATGTTAGGCATTTTTAAGAATCTCAGACTGCCTGCTGGGGTAAATTTGTTGGTATCAGAACCACTAAATAGGCCTCCAAAAGTAATGAAGAGAATGTCATTTACAGTAGGTGCAGATTATGCTGCACATGCTGTCTGGCTTCTCTTCCTATCTCTTTTTCTACAGCCTTCTCTTTGAAGTTCTGCTGATGTATTCTTCCCTCTTTCTTCTTCTCTCCATTTCTTTTTATGCTGAAGGCATTGAGGAATAACCTGTGGTCACATCCTAAATGCACAGTAGCTTTTCTGTGAAGATTGAGTCATATATCCTTCTTATACTTTGCATTTTCCATCTAAATTCCAGATAAAGGTTTTATATTTGCCATGGAATTACTTCTTTTTCATACATTACTCAAGTAACAAATTCAGAAGAATGAAATGTTACTTCTAACTAGAGTAGGTGTTGGTGTTAGTGTATCTTGGTTTCCATACAAGAGATATTGGCAATCAGCATTGAAACTTCCTCATACAGTTGCAGCATTGGAGGCTTTGCTTAAGTGTTGTGATTTCACCTGAGCCTGTGTTCAAGGCTAGGCACCACTCTGCACAATATTGCATAAGAATGGTGAATAAATGGCATGTGAAATAATTTTAGCCGTAAAAGTAATTGTTAATAACTGGAGAGTAATTGTACCATTATTCCTCAGTGTACTACTTACTGTAAGAAAATCACACAGGTCACCTCAAACCAAGAATTCTGGGAGATTTCTAATTTAAATTGCTGTTTTCAATCTCTCTATTTGCTTATTATCCACATCTGATATCAGTGTGTTTCATTTTTATCTCCCATGATGATCTTGAATCATTGCTTGAGAAAAGCCTGTGTAGTCCTGTTCATGTGAAGAGTTACTGTTCTATCCTATGCCTGTTTTTTTGTTGCCTACCCTCAGAATGGGGTGTCATAAAAGATGACCCAGGAAGATAGTATGATTTGTCAGAAAAAGGTTCCTAAGATAAATGCTTTAAAAATATACTTTATTGGAAGGCCTGATTTGCAAATGGGTTCTCTAATGGAAGAGATCTGATTCATGGCACTGCATCTGAAAGCTAAATGCCTCTTGTTAAAAAATGGTGTAAGAATATAGAGGTCCTGGATCCCTCGTGTTGGTAACGTGGTTTAACCATGGTCACAAGATATTTGTAATGGCAAAGAACAGGAATGTGTTGATTCAGGAAGGCTGAAATATGACAAGTGTATCTCTATAAGGTGCATTTCTTTTTATTTTCTCTTATGCCACCTCTATTATGTGCCTCAGTATGCCAGTCAACTACTGGACATAAAAAGAATTGGAAAGTTTAAAAAATGCATGAGCAGAAAACAAGTTTTGCAACAAAATGTGTATGCAGGTTTTGTTGCTGGAAGAAACCTATGTTCGGGTTTTGGACACCAGAACAAATGAACTTCCTTAGAATATTAGTAGTATTTGTGTCTTGGCGTGCTACATGACACTAGCATAATTATTGTTAGACAGCAGGTATCTTGACAGTAGAGGGGATCAGAGAGGAAATCAAGTCTGTGTTGAAGCTCCCTTTAATAGTCAGTGGGCTTAAGAAAGAAGTCCAGAGGATTAATTGTCGCTCAATCTTTTGAGGTAATATATATTAAAAACACCCTCTTAAGCTGGCGCTTGAGCTTGGTCATGAAAGTAGGCTATAACACTGATTTTTCGCATGTCCTCTTCAAAATCACTTGTTGTTACTCACTTCTGAAGGCTGTTCATATGAGCATTTTTATAGGGGTTCCTAGTGCTGATATACTGACCTAACTTTACTCACGCAGTTGTTCCTGTTTTTTGTAAGATAATCACCACAGAGACATTTTCAGACACCTTCAAGCTTGCCATAAACAATGAAATATGGAGTCTTGTACTCCTCCTTGTTAAACCCTACCAAGGAGGTTTACTGAAAATTAGAGAGTATATTGAGTATATATGGAGTATATATATTGAGTATATATGGAAAGGCCCTTGTGATCTTGAATTCTTAATCTTGGCCACCCACGTATTATCTGAGAGGCAAAGTGCATGGTTTATTTTTGTGTGTATGTGTGTGTGGTTTGTTTTTATTTTTTAAAGTGAGGAATATATGATTATTGTCTTGTTGCTAGTCTAAGGCTGATTAGGACATAAGTTTGTCAGTTAACTCCCTCCTTTCCTTCGACTTCATAGACAAGAAGGTATCAAATGCCATAGGCAAGAAATGCTGTCCCACTCCAGACCAGAAGCCTCCTTGGGGCAATATCCATTCCAAGAAGGAAGAATAAGGGACAAATAATTCCTAATTATATAAAGCCTAACAAAATCATATTTGAAAACTTGGGAGTGGGAATGATAAGGTACATTTGAAAGCAAAAATATTTCTCAACATGTGTTTAGGCAACTAAATAAAAAAGAGTATCATGGTTTGTTCCTGCACAGGTACATAGCCTGTTCATACACCCAGCAAATCATAGTTCCTGGGGAATGTACAACACCCCCTCTTGTTTCTAACAAGCATTGTTATTACAGAGTATGAAATGACAGAAACTTAGACTATAAATATCCTGGTTTGCATTTTATTTTGTGTCCATCTTTCCTAGCACTGGGGTTTTTTTGTTTTATTGTTTTGGGGTTTTTTTTGTTTGTTTTCTGTAGGCAGTATTTGTAAAGCTGTAATCTCAATTTACAGTTCTTTTTTTCTTTTCAAATTGCTATTAAACCCAATTTCATTATCTTTTTGAGTACATCTTCCTTAGATTAAGAATTTACCATAGTTGTCACTTCTTGATGAGCTTCTTTGCCCGATGTACCAACTAGTGATCAATACTGATTGCAAGACTTACAGCTTCCATATAAAATAATTAATGCAAGCACTTTAGTCCACTTCACTGAAATGCATATGCCTGTGTTTGTTTGTAAGTCCCCTATATTTTTAAGATAATTGCAATTCCCAGTCCAGGTTCTTGCTCTATTTATAGGCTCATGTGGTAGTCCCTCTGTTTAGACATAATTTGCATAAAATGCCAATCATCTCATGGTCTTTTTTAAAATGTTTCGTCATTTTATTTTATGTGATGAATAGGTCCATTATCCTTGATAATCTGGAACTAAATCTTCAAGTCCAGGTTCTTGTACAAGTTAAAGGCTTTTGTTTAAATCCAGAATTTTTGAACAAAAAATTATCATTTACAGTCATTGAGACAACATGGCCCTTCTGTTAGGTTGACCTGACCTGAAAATGTTGAGAAAGAGAGAAAACAGAATTTTAAGTTGAATTAGGATGAATTAAATAATTGCCAACCTTTGCCAGCCTTGCAAAATCCTCAAATATTTTCCTGGACCAGCCTTTGCCTGTGAGTCTTTACCTTTAATGATTCTTGTCAAAGACTGTTCACAATGTGTGGCAAAATGTTGAATTTCTTGGCTATGAACAAGTTTTTCATGTTAAGTTTCTGTCTTGCAGAAATGTGTGCTATTCCTAATGACTTCAGAAGTTTGTCTTTTTTCTCATATTTCAGTATAAAAAATTTCCACTTGATATTTCCTTAATGTTGAAGCAGGGTAAGTGAATCTACCTTGGCACTCGTCTCTGGAGGTCTCTGGGTATGTTGCACTCGGAGGAAATACCCTCTCCCAACTGATATTGGTGCAATGTAACTTTGTTGTATGTAATTAAGGGTCTAGTGGAACAGATGTATCACAAGGCACAAGAGCAAGTGCAGAATAAACAATCAGCAAGGTGAAGCACTATTATATCATAAAGCATAAATAAAATACTTCCCTCTTAGAGAAAAAAACTCATAATATTCCTCTATTTTTGAAAAGAAATTTATGTTTTAATATTGTATTTTTATAACACGGAATACCCTTTCAAAGTCATAGGTAAAGTTTCTACTTGCAGTTAAACCTATCGAATACCTCTTACGTTTTTTCTGAAGTGGAATTTTTCCTCATATGCCAAATATTTTGATAATGGACAAATGCTAGCTAGAAAATGCTTCTGTATCATTAATGTCAGCTTTTAGCCTTCACACTATTGATCAGCAACTGCACCTGACTTCTCCATTCAGAGACAGTTTCTAATGTGTTACTGAAGATACTGAAACCAGTCTAAAAAAGCAAAAAGGGGCTGAAGTGATGTCCATAGCCTCTACCCCAGTAATATCTTTCAACCCACTTTTCATAAAACTTGATCTTAGAAAACCTTTTATTTTCTATGAAGTATTGATGATGATAATTCTCCTAAGAATTTTCCTCTATTTTAAGTGGGTTTTATCTGCTGCAAGAATTTTCTAACATGGCTGTAATTATCCACTTCCTTTTCTTCTCTGCCTCTCCCTCCACCCTCTACCCCAAATTTCTATGTATTTATGAATCAAAATCAAAATTCCAACAGAGTAGTGTGGGTTTTCTCACCTTGCTACAGGACTTGCAGCAGTAGGGACATGGCCAGATAGTGGAAATGTAATAGTTCTTCAGGTTGTGCTTTTAATAGCATATCATCCTTATAAACCAAAATGATCTAATCTATTGTTTTGGGAAATATCTCCCTAATGATGAGGGTAAATGAGCTTGGTGCCACTGTAAGGCCAAATATAAGGAATTTAATTTGATTTCTTTCCCTTCTCAGCAAAGTTTCATTCATATCCGGCATTAATCTCATTTCTGTAAAAGCATCCAGGAGGAAGGAAATCAAACTACTTGATCTTGGTTACTCTTCTCTCATTATTATATATAAATCTATTAATATTGTAACTGTTTTGTGTTAGTTCACCTCAATATGCATTTCAAAATTACTATATACCATGAAATATTCTTTGCTAATTGTAAAAGTCAGATTTGTCCAGCTATCTGTTTTGACCATTTAAATTACAGAAACTAAATTACTGAAACTTGATCATCATTTTCTGCTCTGTCAACTCAAGCATCTTGAATAATTTTTAAAGTCTCTTGCGTGGCTCCCCAGCCTGATATCCAGTTGATCTCATACTTGAAAAGTGCTTCAGTGAGCATACATTTAACCTTTCTTGTTCAGGTCAACAATGAAAGTAATTTAACTTAAAACATACTACTGGTCTCCAAAATCTGACAATAACAGTAGTGAGAGTGATGAAGTCATCATTAATCTCAAAAACGTTTCATGAGTGTCTTCACAAAATGTTTTAAATCATTACCTTCCTTTATTTTTTTCTTGTTCCATTTTTTTTTTTCTTGTTCCTTTCTGTGTTGCCTTAGCTGATTGATCCCACTCTATTTAAGACTGAGTTATTGAGACTGTTCTGTAACTTTTGTAGTGGACTTGTGTTATCAAAGGTGCTGAGAACCTATATAATTTGGACAATTCCCTCTCACTGTTTGCCAGCTCTGCCAGTTGAGTCTAGTCAGTATTGACAGGCCCTCTGGTTATTCTCATACTTTTTCCAGAAATTCTGTAATTGATGGAAAAAGTGGCCAATGTTATGTCAAAAATCTGCTAATACATAGCCTAAACTTCAGTTAGAATTTCATTATTTGTATCTTGATTTGTAGAATCCTACTGAAAACAGGTTTATTGGGTAAAGCAGATAATGCTGGTGACAGAAACTGTAAAGCATGAATTAGTTGGCATGTTTATATATGCACAGAGTTACAAAATGAGCATTCGTTTCTCCTGTGTAATATAAAAAGCTGGCATCTTACTTTATTTTTTAAGGAAAAGTAGAGTAACTAAGTCAACCTTCATTGTAATAATATGCAGAGTACATCTAAGGGGTTATGTTACAAGATGAAGTTTATTTTAGTTATTTAATTTTAAGTTGCCTTAGATTTTCACACAACTGTCTTAGAAGAAACATAGATAACTATATTTGAGTGAATTTTATTCATTGCTATTGTGTTTCTAGTAGTTCTTTAAGGACTATTCAATATTGGTTTGCTTCCTGCTGGAAGTGGTTGCTATTTTCCTTTATGTGGTCTGTACTGTTGTCATCTTAACCGGGTGCTACCTTTTCATGTGGAAGCTCCTAAGCAGGCAGAACCCTTTTCGCTTCCAAGTGTTCACTTCCACACACTTTCCAGTGTACTTAGTGGTCTTCCCTATGGATTTTTGCAAACATCTATGAATATATTCCCGTCTTTAGAAGGGTTCATATTGAGCCTCTTTTATGGAAGACTTTCTCTGGTGCAGACATCTCTAAGAGGTGATAAGAGAATAAAAGGGGGGAGTACCCAGAGCTGGTCTCAGCACTGCAGGAAAACAAAGTAGTACTGGCAGAAATACCTACATCAGGGATCTGAACTGAGTATCCAAGCATGGCTCTTTGGCCTGTTAATGTTTCAAAAAACCAGGCTGTTATTGTCCATGTGATGTTACTACATGGTAGAATAGTGGGAAATCTTTCAGATAGTGTCTCTGAAAACCCAGCAACACAGACATGGTTTCCATCCTAACCTCCTGCCTGAGGGGCTCTGAACTGAAGGAGCTCTGTCTAGGCGGCCATAACCATTTGTTCCTGAACATTTTGGTATGTAACAGCTGTGGACATCCACTGCCTAAACAACTGTGGAGAAAGTTCTTTTGCTTGAAAAACATTGTAAAATCATGTCCTACCAATACATACTATAGGTGCTATAGTTTTTACAGAAATAAAACTTATTTTTCTCTAAACTTGTGGTCTGCTTCTATAATAGACTTAAGTACTGCTTTAAAATACAGACATTTAATCCCGTCTCACCAACATGTGGAGAATGACAGTTGAATCAGAAATTTAAAGTTTTATGTACCGTGGTAATTTCCAACAGCGATTGAATGCACCTGTCTCATTTCATAGTGGTCAGGCTGATGTTCCCTAGCAAGAACACATTTGACAGCTTTGTCTTGGAGAAGCTAGTGCAGACAGCCCATCATTCATTGATGAGCCACCACTGATCTAATTCACTAGATTTAATAATGGGCCTGTACCTCCCATTACTGAGGAAACTGGACATTTTTACAGCGGTTATTTTATGCTTGCTCTTTATGGAGGCATCAAAACAGCTCAGTATGATATATTTAATCTCTTTCAGACTGAAATATGAATCACAGAGATATTTTAAAACTAAAGGTCATTGTATGATATCACATTTATATTGTAATTGTGGACACAACGAAGAGAGAGGAAAAAAGAAAATACATACTGACTGAAGTTCATTAGGAAAGTTAGAGTTTTATGACTTCAACAGTCCAAAACAGCCTCCAGATGTTATAAGGGAGAACAATTCTCAAATGACAGTTCATGTTGCTGATATTTTCTTAATTTGGTCATTATTGAAATAGCCTTATTTTTTATGTAATGGTGATAATACCCACGTAATAATGAAGTGTTTCTTTGAAAGAAAATTCTCCCCTTCATCAGACTTAAAGGTTTCCTTTGAAGAACGAGGATACTTTCAGCTGCTGGTAAAAGCACCTGCTGAACAACCCCTGTGGTGAGAAACTGAAACACTTAAAAAAGATTAGACTCAAAATTAGATGAAATGATGTATAGATGAAGTCTATAATGATGTATTCTCTGTGATGGCTGAGCAAATAAAATTAGGTATCAGAATGCCTTTCTAGGAGTCGGAACTCGCCATTAATGAGGTGGAGAAAATCTAGGTTTCTGCTAAGTCTTTATTTTTCCCATGTCATGATACTATCATGGATTAAATATATTGCAGTCAGATTTGGTTGGTGCTTTATATTAAACATAATGTATTTGTAAGTTAGTTTGCATAGGTAGAGATGATGTGGACAACTGTAGAAAAAAGTGTTTATAATTTATTTAAGGCAAATGAGGATATACATTTGTTTTCTATTATTTTCACATTTTCACTGTATTTTGAATGTGAGTTTTGATGACTGTTTCTGGAAATAATTAGTCCATTGCTTTTCTCTGTTTTTTTCTTTAAACCGTGTAAGAAAAAGTATTTTCAGTTTTATGGTATGTGCAGCACATCACACTGAAATAGATGCCACAGCTATTTTAGCCTAATAGCTGAAAATTATGCCAAAATTTGACTTCTTACAAACTAAAAGTAGAGACATTACATAACTTAATTTGAGACCTAGAACATAAAGAAAGTGCTGGAACTAGTACCACAAAACATGAAATACTGGAACTGCACAATTTTAAAAACAGTTTAAATGAAATGCCCTGACCAGCATGTACATTTGTAGGCAATAGTACTGTAGCAAGGCACTAATCAGCTAAGTACCATAATCCTCCTTATAGGGTAAATTCTTACTTGACCTCCAGCTATATACAGCACATGGTAACAGCATTAAACTGTAACACTCCTCTCATGCTCTCAATAGCTTCCCATTGGGTCAGCTCTATGACTTGAATTGCTGTTGTTTCAGATACTAAACTTTATTTTTTTCCTAGATGCCTTATATTTTATAAGTGCATTTTGGGGGAAGGGAAGGGTTTGTAAAATATATATCTACAAAATTGTGTCTCGAAATTAAGAGACTGTTTATACGATTTTACTGAACATAGAGGATTAAATGAAAGCGCTAGCGAGAACAGAAATTGATGTATTCTCATGAACCCGAGGCTTCCTACTTCCCAGATGTGCAGTGGCTGATCAAAAGGTAAAGCAGGGAAGAAAAATGCAGAATGTTTTGTGTGAAAACAATGTCTAATGCTCAGCATTTCTTGTTCTTTTGGGGGATGTTTAGGGAGATTTTTTTACTTTTAGTAAAAAACTCAATGGAAGTACTGAAAAACTTTTTCTGTGCTTCAGATATATGAGACTATTATCTTTAACAAAGTCTTGTGCTTCCCTATAATTTAATTTCTTAAATTATATTCTATTTTCTGTGATAAAAATAATTCTTGAAATGTTGTATTTCTTTTAATAAAAATAGTAGAGGTAGAATTTTGAAATGTGCTTTTATTTTATATTATTTTTACTTTTTAATAACATTTCAGAGTTATATTTACTAATCCTTATGTTAATGTTTCTGTGACCTACTATTCTTTTAACACCACGGGTTTTAAACTAATTTGAATCCTGCTGCAGGACAGCTGTTAATTGATTCCACCCTTCTGCAAATGATTTCTGTAGTGTCAGTACTGATGCAGGTAACAAGAATGCCCACACTAACCAATTATTCTTGAAAAAAATTTAATCAATTTGCTGTTTATTATTGTTTTTATTATTACCTTTTTTTGAGATGAAATTTTCATTAAAAGAAAAGGTGCAATATTGCTTGTTTATCTATTAGTGGAAATAATTAGCATAATATTAATTTTGAAAATGTTCAAAAGTAGAAATAAAGAAAAAATCTTAGAGTGTTTAACCTATTTATAAGAGGTAAGCATTCATCAATATATATGAATGAATGCTCAGAGTAAAATATAGTTGTTTTATTTCTCTGTTTGCAGTTCTCTAAAATCATATTATATGATAGAAGGGCTACTGAATACTCTGGCAAAATAAAGGAGGACAAAGTAATTTCTACTATTATTCCAATTTTCCTATCTGTGATGTTCTTTATTTAAGAAATAAAAAAGTGAAACAAAGGTATTACCTAAATATTTTTAGATTAGCAGCTGATGCTTACAGTCACCCCTTTTGTTTAGCAGTTACTTGTTTTTTCCATGTTATAACTCTCTTTTTCATACAAATTGAAATTAACCCTTCTGCAATGGTGAATTTTTGCTTAATTACTTGTATAGAAAAGAAAGATATTGTTTCATATGTCTGTGCATTTATGTCAAGTTCAAAGCAAAATTGTTATCAGTGGTGGCTTTAATTATAATGTTTTGTTACTACAGATTTCGTTTCATTCTGTTGATACAAGCCTGCAGTCAGTGAATTCATATTTTTAGATAAAATCTAATAGAGATCAACATCTGCTGTATCAGTTGCATGCTTCAGTAAATTTACTAATCATCATTGTAAACTTAATTCATATTCTTTGGATATATTTAGCTGGAATGTAGTCTAATGCTTCAAAGTATGGTTGCTATAAAATAAAATTGCAAGGCATGGCTGAAATGAGGAATGAAATACTGTCTCACATGAGCTTTACCTAGTGGATTCCTTATGTATGTGAGTGTTAGATGTACTTCAGGACAATTTTTTTAAAACCCTATTGGTCAAGAAATGCAATAAACACCTTTTCTATTTATCAAAGTAGGCTGTTTAAATTAATTAACTTGTGAATTGTGCACTGGTTGGTTACATTCTTCATCTTCTTTTGAGGGGGTAAGAAATTAAGGAAAGGGGAACTGACAAATCAGAAGTTTAATCTAGTATAAAACTAGACAGAATAGAGGAACTGCAAAGAGAGATCTTGGTAGAAACTGGAACTGCTTAGAAGTCAAAAAAATCCCCCTTTTTTCAATAAGGGAGCCATATCTGCTTCAAAGAATGTGCAAAATGAATTCTCCTGCACACTATGACTCAGCAAAAGCAGAAGTCATAAGCAGAGAATGAGGAGTAAAATCAATGCCAGCTAGTCTCTTAAAACCATTGCCAAAAATAGGTAAACATTTTGCAGATTTTTCACTATGGCAAAGGAAGTCTGTGGAAATGCTTTCCTAAATGAGAGAGTAGAGCCCTCCCTGGGGCAGGCAGGCAGACCTGAAAGCTGCTCAGGTTTTCTGGGTTCATTGCACTCACGGGGCTTTGGGTACAAGGGCCAGTGTCCAGCTCACCTCCTGGCACCCTGGGAACTGTTTGGGAAGGTGCTTTCTCTGCTCCCTGTCACCACTGTTTTAAAACAAGTGCTTTGCCTGTCTGTTGAACACAACACATAGAGATACAAAAGTTTCAAAGAGTACAAGAACTATTCTTAAATAACAAATGCTGTTTCCCTGACAGGAGCCATATAGTAAAGGAAAGATGAAGCTGTTTTCAGTGTGTTTGGTGAGGCTCTAACAAGAAGCCCTGTATCTTGCATGGCTTTTGTGACAAAGTTCTGGTGGAAAATGTCAATTTTTACTTTCTATGAATTATTTATTCTTTCATGTACTGAAAATATCACATTTTGACTTAAGCAAAATTACAATATGTGCAGGAGAGATATTTTCAGGTTTAATTTTCCATTCAATTTTATTCTTTGATAATTTATAGGAGAGAACAAAACATTAAAGTACTGTGTAGTAAATTATAATTAGGTCTCACAAGTTGATGGCCAATATTCAATTTTCAAGTAGCTGATGGCTCAGGCCCACTGAGATCTTATCATTTTTTAATTGACCCAAAGCTTCTGAGAAATAATAGTCTTCAAGTAAATGCTACTTAATTCAGGTAGTCAAACACATCTTTAGAATGATATTTTCATGAGTTTTCTCCAGCTCAAATGTGTATTCTATTAGTCTGAAAACAAGATTATTAGCAGGAGGGTCTGACATCTAGTTTTGACAGTGATATAAATACTTTACATATTACAATGTTTTTAGTATCTCTGACTTCTGAAATGGAATGGATACTTAATTTTTAAAATTTCCTTTTCTACAATACATTTGGGCTAATTTTCTAAAAACCTAAATCAAAGCAGAAGAGTGTTTTCTCTTTAAGGAAGAATACAAATGAATGTCAAATACTTTCAAGCTATTTAGTTCCATTATGGAAATCACAGCCATCAAAGATGAATAGCTGTCTTATATTTTTCCTATGTTATATTTTAAGCACCTAATTCTATTGTGATGTGGGGGAGTCGAATAATTTAACTTTATGAACAGGAGATCAGATTACAGTCAAGCCATTTGCTTTTCCATAATATTTGTGATGTCTGTAGTGCACTGCAAATAAAGTTTCCATCAGTGTAAGGTTATGGGTTATGTATTAAAAGACCAAATTTCATGTATTGATAAATTAAAAAAAAAAAATATACAGTAATAACTAGGAAAATGTAAGTTTCATATTCTGTATCTGTAAAAAAATCGTTCATATAATGTGTCTGACAAAGATTTTTGCAAGTTCTAGAATTTTTTAACCATAATAGAGATTTTATTTTATGGTTGGTTCAAACAAGTAGCAATCACAGTGGTCTGGAGGGTTTTTCAGAGGTGTGATAACCTTTTCAGAAAAGGTGGTAATCCTTCTGACAAGAGATATATAGTGCTTAGTTCAGCTGGCAGCTGGAGGGTGCATATCACACCCTTAAAGTTCACTTAGCTTCTAAAGCTCCAGGAAAGTCCTGGAAAGGCGGGAGTAGTCATTTTCCATTGTGTATCCAGCTGGAGATACATGATGAAAGGGTTTTATTAAGGTATCTTTAAGGTAGTTAATGGTGAGAAATGGATTAGACAGAGGCTCATGAAGGTGAGTGAGAATTAGCTAATGATCTAAAAATAGCAGCAGATTTTTAATAGTAGGGACAGGCTGTACATTTTCATCAGTACTAGTTCCTTCCTACTGTGATTTCATAATTCTGGTTTAAAATGTTTGGCACTCATTGTACAGCTGTGTGTATAGCAGGTTTTTTTAAAATTAAAAAACTGTTGAATGTTAGAGGGGGGCTTTGTGCTGTGATGACCAGTAAACAGAATGACAGACTTTAATACTAAGGGTGTGGTGACTGCAGGGCAGGATGAGCCCTCTCCTGACAGAAGGTTTCTGGCTGATCAGGTGTACAGGTACAGTTAATTTATTTCTGATGGATAGGACTACAACTTCTGGTTAGTTCAGTAACTTCAGTAGTGAAGTTAGATGACTTCAACAGGAACAAAATTAATTAGAAAGGGGGTTTGATAATGCCAGCATAGGCCAGGAATTAAATTAGTTACTTTTTTCCATCAGGCTGCTTTCTCTGAAGAAAAGCAGTACATTTTCAGGTAGGTCCTTTTTCTTGCATGTGCCCTAGTAGTTGCCACATGCAGGGCAGCTGTGCAAAGCTTTTTCCTTCATGAAAGGTTGAAGTAGATTGAGGACCCAGCTGGTCTTCACATTACTGTCAGCCATAGATGGAATTCCTATATTTATGTCTTAAATGGAGGAAGAAAAATTACTGTTTGTGGTAAATGTAGAACATGAGGTTAGAAAATGTTTGTGCAAGTGATATAAATACATAATGCTAGATCAGCACATCCTCCTCTCATTAACTTAGTTCACACTAGAAAAAAAATGGTGAAACATCAGATAATGTTTCCTTAATAGAAACACATTTTCCTCAGCAGCAAGTCTACAATAATGTTTTTACTCATACAGAAATCCATCTTTTTTATCCCACTCAGACTTCCCCCCATGGCATTATAGCAGTAATGTCACCAGAAGAGAATTGCATCCATATGAGGACACTGTGACATGGAATCATATATTAATTTATTTATATGTGTATATATATATACACACACATTTTGTATGTGTGTTTATATAGTCTTCTATTTGTAGCTAAGCCAATTCTTACTACTGTGTTGTTTATATTTCTGTAGATACAAGGATGTAGATGTTTAATACTGAAGCATGTGTACACTCAAACTGCTCCAAGGCACGTATGAGATTTGTCAAACTAGAATCTGTATGGCTTTGTGTGTTACACAGCTCATCATGGAGTTGGTCCTATAAACCTTATGTACTACAGTGTTTTAATGCTTTGGAGGATCAAATGGATGCAAAAAGTGTGGCTATGATGATACATGATCTATAGGTAATATAGACTGAGTATAGACAGTGTGAGTATTAACATTATAATATGTGTACATTTCATGTGTACACGTATTTGTCTCAGTCTTGAAATGAGATCCACATAAATGAATGCCTGTATCTGATGAGTGCAGATTTGCCTATATGGGGGACACAACTGAGGAGTGGAAGTTATGCAAACTTTTGCTATAGCCAATACAGAAATTTTCAAGGATCGGGTAATTTGCTCATGGAACAATGTTTTTTGGCATGTTGCATAATTTGCATCATCTGAAGTATTTCAGTGAAAAATATTCATCTTCCTTAAAGCATTTCTGCATCTAACCTCTGTTGTCTCACTGAAACTTCTGTCTTTGCAAACTGACTGCATTTGGGTAGTTCTGTTGTAATGATTGTCTGTTCCCCTTGGCCATTCTGGTTTTAGACTTACAAAACTCTGTTCATGTCACATTAGAGCAATTCAAGTTGAGTCCCCAGTAGCAGAATCTATAGAGATTTTGTTAAACTTACAGAGGTTATAATTTGTGCTGGTACTAACACAGAACTGTAACAAGACAGACAGGACATTTTAGCTTGACCATAAGCAAATAGGCATCCGCAATAGTAATTGTCATTCTTTGCACGAAGAGTTTCATTTTTCCAAGATTGAATTAGCTTTCTCATTTGTAGATGCCATTGCAAAGCTAAAGTACTTTACTATTTACAAGGCAATACTGGGTCCAAATCTTTCAAGCACAGTTTAATAGTCCTGTACGGTACCTAAGGCAGTACAGGATGCCAGTTTGCCAGTCACCCCACACGCCACGCACACTCTGCACTGACAGTTGTGGTTTTCCCTGGCTGAGCAGAGACTGCATTTCCTTCCTGGCTGTGAAAAGAATGTTCTCTCGCCTATCAGATAGACAGACCCCTTTATACCTTCCTGGGCACCAAGGAGAACCTGTTCCTCCTCCCCTTCACTAAGTTCAAGTGTTTTCTTTCTTCTTCTAGGACAACTGTGGCAACAACAGGGCTTTGTACTTGCTCACTGTTTTTCCTGTCCTTCTAAACACTAGGCAGGATCTCCTGGCTGCTGCCTGCAAGGCTGCCCTTTGGAATCAGTGGTCATTTTGTGAGTGTAGAAAACATTTTGAAAGGGATCTTAATTATAAAGGTAGAACTAAATATAAGAAGAAAGGACCAATAACACAAAAATAGCTTCTCATTTGTATTTTTATTACTTAAAGTTTGAGTTGATCTACATTATCCCAGAGAAGGCCCACCTCTCAGTCTCTTATCTGGGATCTTTGCTCCAGTTTCCTGCAGGTAACTTCTTGAGATCCATGCAGGGTGAAAAGCCACGCATGAATCAGTACATGGCTGGAAAGTAGCATTTTACCTGCTTATTACCCTGTAAGGATTGATAAAGGCAAGATATGAAGATCCAGTTTGTTTTTTCCTATGTAACTGATCTCTTCTGATCACGTATCAAACAATGTTGAGTCAAACAGAACACATAACATTCATTATATGTTCCAGACACACCCTTTATGAAAATATTACATATAAATGAATCACATGCTTCAATCTATCATTTGTCAGTGTCAGGAAAGAATATTTGTTTATTCTTTTTCCACTTTCCTCTGAAGCATCAGTAGTTGTCTATAGCTAGATGGTGCCAATGACATCAAAGAGTCAATGCTTTATGTGGGGCAGGAACTCTATTCTGGTATCTGTCTTGCTCAAATGCTTGGACTAATACTGCTACCGTCCCTATAGAGTTGGGAAGGATTCTTTTCTCAACTCAGGCATCACTTTGAAACTCTTTCCCTTCACAACACAAAAAAGTTTTCTGACTTCAGGACTTCTGAGTTCATCTGAATTAGACAAGTACTGCCATTGAATCTTTGTCTGTTTTCTGCCCTTGGCACAAATTATAGTTTTGTGGGAACTGAAATGTGTGTTTTTGAGCAATAACAGCTGCTAAAAGAGCAAACTAACTGAATGATCCTTCTGGCCCTAATTTCTGTGGTGATTATAAAACTCTATGAAATAGAAGTATATGGTCAAGTTATATTGTTGTAAAATGATTACAAAGGATTATAAAATTTTGGTGCTTGTAAAGCAGTCATGACTACAAAGTAGCCTAAGTATTTGTATTCTATATTTTATAAAGTCGTATTAGCATTTTTCCTTCAAAGCTGTTTTTTTTCAAACTGTGCACCATAAGCAGATTTATAGCATGACATGCTTTCTTTAATTTAGTACAGAAAATGTGAGACCACATTCACAAAGAAATGCAATGAAAGGATTTTTTTTCCATCAGCTGGTCATTCTATCTTTTAACTAGCATTAGCTGTATATTTGTGCTACATAAAATACTGACAGAATTCTCTTTCTGCTTTCTTGCCATGATTATTTAGGAAAAGAAGCCCTTCAATATCAAGAGAACAGAGCAGAAGATACGACCAAAGGGACGAGAGAGACGAATATTCACAGTATGCTACATCAGACAGTGCGATGCCCAGGTCACCATCAGATTATTCAGATAGGCGGTCACAGCGTGGGCCTCAGTTATATGAAGAACCTGAACTGGGTGATTATAGAGATTCCAACAGAAGGAGCCGCAGGCGCTCCAAGGAGTATCCGGTAGAAGAAGAAGATGCACAGAACAGGGAAGAATATGAAAGGCAAAGGAGGGAAGAGGAATACCAGGCACGATACCGAAGTGATCCTAATTTGGCTCGTTATCCAGTCAAGCCACAGCCATATGAGGAACAAATGCGCATCCATGCTGAAGTGTCCCGAGCACGGCACGAACGGAGGCACAGCGATGTCTCCCTGGCAAACACAGAGTTGGAAGATTCTCGGATGTCCATGCTCAGGATGGAACGGCCGTCAAGACAAAGATCGGTGTCTGAGCGCAGGGCTGCCATGGAAAATCAACGTTCATACTCTATGGAAAGAACTCGAGAGGCTCAGGGACCTAGTCCCAATCGTCAGAGGACCACAAATCATAGCCCTCCTACACCTAGGAGGAGTCCAATTCCTTTGGAAAGACCAGACATGAGGCGCTCTGATTCATTAAGGAAACAGCACCATTTGGATCCCAGTTCTGCTGTACGGAAAACAAAACGTGAAAAGATGGAGACCATGTTACGGAATGATTCACTCAGCTCAGACCAGTCTGAATCTGTCAGACCTCCACCACCAAAGCCCCATAAAACGAAAAAAGGAGGTAAAATGCGCCAGGTTTCATTAAGTAGCTCAGAAGAAGAATTGGCATCCACTCCTGAATATACAAGTTGTGATGATGTAGAGATTGAAAGTGAAAGTGTTAGTGAAAAAGGTAAGAGTTCTAATTTTTTGATTGTTTCCATACATAGATTTGATTTGGTTTCCATTACTTTGGACATTTATTTTAGCTTTTTAAATTGATTGCAGCCACACATCTACAGCCCTTCACAGATGACTCAACTTTGTTGTGATGGGAATTGGGTTTTTTTTTCTGATTATGTGTTTCATTTACATAAAATTGAATTTAATGACTTACGTGGAAAACAACATCACAGCTAGTATAAGTATTTGGATAAGTTAAAGGAAAAAACATGCCTACTGAAAAACCTGTCAATGAAATCTGCAAAGTATCTAAAGCCGGGCTGTGATATAAGGCCATGGTTTCATGTCCATTAATACCAGATTTGCGTGCTCCTGGATCACAATGAGTGCATATTTGATCTGGATCAAGTGTGGGCGCATGACCGCATTTTTGCTGAATTAACTGGAGCACATGATACAGACCTTATGCCAGTTTCATGCTGTCTGCTGCAGGTTAAAGAGTGTCTGATCTGCAAAAAACCTGTGTGTATAAAGTTAACTCACTGAAGTTTTGAAACAAATTTACAATGACTGATGTGGTTTGAACCAATGGAGGTTTCTTTTTCTTGTGGTGCTTGGATGATTTTTGGTTTTAGTGCTTTTTAGGGCATAGTTTTGGAGTTACTCTAATGTCAGAAAGAAAACTAGGATTGAATGAAATGATTTCCCAACCTGTAAAAAGATAATTTATGACTTAAATATGAAAGTATTGGGGACCATGAGTTTAAACTCAATCAAATGAATATTATTAGTTCACTTACCTTCATGTGTGTTGTTTTAACCTTTTTTTTTTGAGTTATTATTCTTATACCAGTGAACCTTTATTACTTCTCCTGAATGGTCATCTGCTCTTGTGGATTGGGAATAGAAAATTTCCTGTTATTTATTATTATTATTATTATTAATATTACTATCAAATTGGTTCTGAAGCAAGTAATTAACTAGAGTAAGTGAAATAACTCTGAATTTTCATATGTCAATATCAGCAACTTTGGTCTGATAACGAAGGAGAAAGTGTAGAATGGAAGGAAATTTCACCAGGTCAAAGTAGACAGTTGCATGTACTTATGTGAAAAAACTGTGATGAAACCTTGACACCTTAGTCTTCCTGATGAGTAGAACAAATTTATACCAACTTTATGGTGTTCATGATTTTGTTCTTAGAAGTGACCTTGAGGAAAATAGGGCAAATCAATACATGGGAAGTAGTAACAAAATGTTTATTTAAGGCAATTCAATGTAGGAAATGTAGTATACAAAATAATACACAAACAATATATTTTTTTTACACATAACACACAAAGCATATACATTTAGGATTATAGAAGCAGAGAATCATTTAGGTTGGAAAAGATCTGCAAGATTATTGATTACCAAAAATTTAGCACTTCCATGGCTTCTAACACATCAATAACCTTTGTGTCTGCTGCTGCATGGATCTTTATCCCCTACCTCCATGGAAACTGCAGACTGAAGGATCCCACTAACACAATGCCTCTCAGACCTTGGAATGCTGCTGCTTGGCTTATCTGTAGCAAGTTTGGTTTCATGCCTTTCCCCTTCAGACCTAGTTTAAAGCTCTCTCCATGAGCCCTGCTAGTGCCTGAGAAAAGATCCTTTTCCTCTTTTGAGACAGGTGACCCCCATTTGTCATCTGCAGGCCTGTTGTAATGTAAACTGTAAACATGATCAAAAACCCCAAAAATTCTGCTGGTGACACTAGGCTCAGAGTCAAGTATTGATCTGCTGGATCTCCCTCTCTTTCCTCATAATTTCCTGCAACTGAGAGAATAGAGAAGACCACTTGTGCTCCTGATTCCTTAACCAGTCATCCTAAAGCCCTGACATCTCTCTTTGATAGCCTTTGGAGTTCTTATTGCTGCTTTGCTGCCTACCTGAAAAACCCATAATGGCTGAGGGCCTTTCCAGGATAGGAACCTTTCCCTTCACAACTGGGTCCCAGGGATGGAACCACACTTCACCAAGAAGTGGATCTGGTCTGCATATTGGGCCTTCTGCTCCCTTTAGATGGGAATTTAAAACATGCTGTACAATGCTAGATTCTCTGTCATAATAATGATCTTACAAAACTTATAGCTTTCACTTAAATAATTCTGTATCTTAAGTGTCAAAGAAACGTTTTTATTGATAACAACAGTTAATAATAATGACAATATCATGTCTGTCCTGACTTCTGAGGTAGTGAAAGAAGCTAGATATTTATTATATAAATTAATTTAAAAAGCTTGCAAAAATTTTGCAGGAAAAAAAATGCTCCGTACTTTGTTAAGCACTTATTAATTAATGTAAGCACTTCGTCATGACATACAGAGTGTAGCTGTGTCAATGTGGCCCAGTGATGGGCTGTGCCTGGAACCAATGTGGAGAATAGCCTTGGATTTTCGTAAAGAAGAGCAACTGCTTGAACTGGGGAAGGTTGCGACTGCTTCTGGCTGTGTCTGCTCTCAGCCCGTGCTGGGGTGCTGGCCTGGGAAGAAGTGACCATGCATAGCACAGGAACTGATTCCAGCAGTAAAACCTGTACCTGGAACCAGAGCCTGCTGGTGCCAGCCTCAGCAGCCCTGGCCACATCCTTGAATAATATCCTCAGACCCTCCTACTTCTCCCCTGCTTTTTAACCACTGGAGTGGAAGCTCCAGAAAAGTGTTTGAGTGAATTTGGGAAGATTTGGCTGCTGCTAGGTATGTGAGAGGAGTGAAGAGATCTTTTAAGATGAGGAGGAACAGTGGGTCTCACTACTTGGATCCAGCCTTCTGGATAGCTATAGGTAGACATAGAAAGTCATACCTCATTATTTTTGTTTTCGTGAATCTCTCTTACCATGTAAACCAGCCTCCACTCTGAGTGATTTCTTCCCGAATATGACCAAGGGGAATCCAGCACCTAAGCCACCAGCAGTCCTCCTTGTATTGCAATACATTATTTCCTTAATAGATAAAATACAATTATTTTAAACACCTTTTATAAAAATTAGTTTTTTCTCCCCCCAAATTACTTGGTTTCTGCCCTTTAGAAACACCCCAGACATGAAGATTTCTTAGCTGTCCTTTTAAGTCACATACAAAGTCTGTTTGGCACAAGACATATATATATAGAATTTTTTTTCTTTTTTTGTGGGGCTGTATATAAAACATTTGTCCTTGGAATGATGAAGGGTGGGAGTATTAGAGTGGGGATTTGGGTGCAGTAATAATGAATTCTCCAAAAGAAGAGAAAAAATTTTTTTTTCCATCTCTTTGTCCTTGGAATACCCGTATTTTTTCACAGATTCTGCAAATAAATATTAACAACTGCTCTGCTGTGAGGAGCAACCTGGGTCTGAGCTGCTGGAGCAGGTGTTCACTGATTTGCATCAGAGACTTTACAAGTCCCTAACACTGGTTTTAAGAAACTAGTCTGAAAAAGTGACATAATCCAAAAGTGTAGGAAAAAATAGTAGTCATATGCTCTTAAAAGGACTGAAAGTTTGCCTTTTTAAGCTTATCTTCAAAAGGAAAAGAATTGATACATATATAGTCTGGAACATAAATATGCATACAAAATGAAGATAGATATTTAGTTCTATTAGTTCAATGGAGACAGAGAGCAGCTGCTAGATTAAGAGCTCTGGGAAGAGCATCCATTATTGCTGAATGCCTGTGCCTTTCAGTGTTTGGGTCTGACCCCATTGCAGTAGCTCTCTGCCTTAAGGTAATTTTTCCTTGATTTTTAAAAATGTAGTTGTTTTCAGGGGAGGGACAAGGTAAAATTATTTTTATGCATGTTTCTGGTAATGGCCAGAAAAATTGCCATGGAGTGCTCCTGCCTCTTCTCTATGGGGGAAAAAGGAAACTGTGAGCAGAGAAAGCTTATGAACACCCTGACAAGACCCTGACCCATAGACAGTCATGTGAAACACAGGCATGATTGAAGAATCCTTTTAGATGGAGATTCAACTGCAGATAAATGTGACTTGCAGTTTGGGAGGAGCAAATAAAGTGAAGGACACAGGTCCTTTAAGGTAACTGGGAAGGTGAGAACTGAGTAGGTTAGAGGATTCCGAGAAGCAGAACCAGCATGTTGGGAGGGATGATGAGTAGCTGGGAAAAGGGTATTCAGAGAAAAGATTAGGAGGGCTAAGCTGGGCTTGGAAGTTTTTGCAAAGAGAGACTGGGACTCCCTGAGCAAGGAATGTGGACCTGGCAGCATTGACATGAAGGGCTGAGAGGGGTTTGCTGAGATGAGATTTGCCAACACCATGGTCAGGAGCTGACAGTGTGACAGAAAAGTTCATTCTTTAGAAGCTCAGGAAACAACACATGAGAACAGTGTTAAATGGACATAGCTGAGATTACAAATGTGTTTACCTGAAACTTAGGTTGTGCCAGAATTAGACATATTTTCCAGATTGAATTTTGTGCAGGTCTTCATACACATTGAAACTCTAGTGACATAACCGAGCGCCAATTTACCAGATTGCCTCTGCCTTTTTCTGTGAATAGGATAAACAACTCTTTCTTATTGTGCTATTCAAATTTTTCTGACACTCACAATACTTTTTTCACATTATGTAAGAGACCCTTTACTTTTGCTGTGAATACCAGGCTTCTAAAACTGCAAAGATGTCTCCATTTAGAACACTTATTGCCAGTCCTGAGATCAGTGTAGCAGACAGTTCAAGGCTGTATCTCCATGACAGGACTTCTTGCCTGTCTTAGGAAATACACTTTGGAGAGGAAAAGAAGAAGTTGCCAATATGTTTTAGACCAAAATATTAGGTATAGTGCTATTTTCCCTAATAATGAAAGATCAAAATTGCTTAAAATATTAGAGAAAAACAATTCTTGCAATGCCAATGTTTTTATGAAATAGTAAATTTTAAATGACTGTAAAATATATCCTTCATCACTAAACCCAGGGATTATAATGACATCTTTATAAATGTTCTAGACTGTTCAAATCACCAATTCTTTCTCAAAACCATCTCAGT
Source organism: Daphoenositta chrysoptera (assembly GCA_013397915.1). Lineage (NCBI taxonomy): Eukaryota > Metazoa > Chordata > Aves > Passeriformes > Daphoenositta > Daphoenositta chrysoptera. The sequence continues at coordinate 136,229 of VZRO01008083.1, forward strand.
TTACATGGTTCAGTTCAGAGGTTCTGAGAAATATGGCATATAAAAACAGAACAGTTGTGATGTTATTGCAGTAGAGTGAACACTGAACTATGTCACCTACACAGCTCCAAATAAAGCTGCGTTTTGTGGTGTGCAAGTTAGGCCAACATTTGTACATTGCTTTCCAATTTAAGTGTCTTCTATTGTGAGGGACAGTTAGAGTATTGTTTTACTTGCATGTTCAGTTAGATGTTTTTCAATGCAATTGTAAGGAGTAGACCTTAGGGGAGGTTTGAAAGGGCCCCCATAACCTGTTAGCCAGCATGAAGCAGATGTGAAGCAGAGTGCTACAGGCTAATTCCGTGTGTCCACAGGCTTTACAGGTAAATTTAGAAAATCAAACAGTACCACTGCCCATGTATTCCTTATGGCAATACTGTCACACCTGCAGTCTGCCAAAGGACCAATCTGAAGAGACTCAGGAAAGCTTGTGATCCCTGGGGTTGTTGTACCCCTATTCAGAACACAGGCATGAGAGAGGTGACCTGCACTGAAGCTGGGGTTCCTTCTCTGCCTTCCCCAAACATTTGAGCTTCTTAAACACCCTACAATTCTTTACAAATCTCTCAAACTTTAGGGTTTTAGCAAGAGACAATCTCTACATGGAAGAAGAGAATTCATTCAAGGAAATCTAGGTGCGTGATAGCTCTAAATATTGCTCTAATTTGTTCTAAATATAAAGTAGGACATAGTAGATTTTCCAGTGATGGTAAACAGTTCAGGCATACACGCATACCATGCTCCCAGGCACTTTTCAGAGCACCCTGTGAGAGGTATCTGTTTGCACAAATGGTGGCTGACATCTAATGTGGGTGGAATCTGTGGTGGGAAAGGCAAATGTGTTTGTGTTTGTCAGAGGTGCAGTTCTTAAATTTAGTGTTTGCTTTCACTCTTATTTTATTAAAACATGATGGCTAGATAGTTTATATTATCAAAGACACTCATATGCATAGAAACATAGAATCCTGGTTGGAAAAGATCTTTGGGATAAAGTCCAACTGTTAACTTAAGAGTGACAAGTTCACCACTAAACCAGTGTCACATCCACGCCTTTTTAAATAGCTCCAGGAACAGTGAATCAACTAGCTCCCTGGGCAGCCTGTTCCTGTTCCAGTGTTTGACAACCCTTTCGGTGAAGAATTTTTTCCTTATATCCAGTCTAAATTTCCCCTGCTACACCACGAGGCCATTTCCTCTCATTCTGTTTCTTGTAACTTTGGAGAAGAGTCCCACACCCATGTGGCTGCAACTCCTCTCAGGAGTTGTAGAGAACGATAAGGTTCCCCCCGCGAGCCTCTTTTTCTCCAGGCTAAACACCCCCAGCTTCCTCAGCCAATCCTCACAGGACTTGTCTCCAGACCCTTCACCAGCTTTGTTACCCTTTTCTGGACATGGTCCAGCACCCCAATGTCTTTCTTGTAGTGAGGGACCCAAAACTGAACCCGGTATTTAAAATGCAGCCTCACCAGAGCTGAGTAGAGGAGGATGATCACTGCCCTGGTCCTGCTGGCCACACTATTCCTGATACCAGCCAGGATGTGACTGCCCTTCTCAGTCACCTGGGCATGCTGCCAGCTCATATTCAGCCAGCTGTTGACCAACACTCCCAACACAACGTGTGGATGGACTCCAGCAATCTTAAAATATTCAGCGTCCCTGTGTTGTTCTTTGAAAGCTTCAGAGCCAGGCTGTGAGCAGAAATGTGTGCGTGCAGGACCAGGTGGAAATACACTGTTCTTTGTCACTAACTGCATTGAAAACAAATATATAACCTTGCATTGGCTCTTTTATGGTCATTTACAAACATAGGAAGAACTGCCCGTTTTCATGATAACTTATCCTCATGTCTGGAACAACTTTCAGGACCTAATTGTTTATTGCAGTATTGAAACCAGCCTGGTAGACATCCAGTTTAGTTTTTGAGAGAGAATTAAGTCTATTTGAAAACAATATACTTGTCACAAGTTAGAAAAGGTATGGTAGCTCATGGTGTGAAGAGCAGAAAGGACATTTCCTGAGTGCTATTGCAAGAACAGTGCATGTCTTACATGAGCAGAGGTGCCAAGGAAGTGGGATTCCGTCATAGCACTCTCACTTTTAAATTCAGAGGAATAAGGGACCTGATTTCAATCCTGCTTGTGCCAGTTTCATACATCTTCAACAACTTTGGCTTCAAAGTTACAGTGAGCTAAATTAGATCAGAATGAGGTCATTGTTTCTAAAATTTGTTTCATTCAGGTTAGAGAGTTCCTGAAAGTCTAACTTCTGTGGAACAAATTATACTAGAAGGCAAAATTTCAGGACTGAGCTGCAGCAGTTGAACCAAAAGGCTTTGAATTTTCACAGTTTCACTATAGAAATATATTAGAATTCAAAATACAAATTTTAAACGGTCAATAGAAGAATAATTGGTTATTTAAAATGCTGAAATGTTTGAAATGTTTTACTAAAAGAGATTTCAGTGAGTGAAAAAATTCCTTATTATTTTACTTAATATTGCAGAGTAGGAGACTGTGTTTTGTTTTTGTAATTAAATAATTTTTCTTTTCATAAATACTTCTTCCTCTTATGTAAGGTAAATGTAACTTAAATGTATAAAGTTTGACTGGAAATGCAGAATTCTATTATTCCATTTTTAAGCTTATTCCTATAAACTGCCTCTACTTTAAGTGCAAATATAAGAAATATTCAGAGATAAGAAATATTACACTTTCCTCCGTATATTTTTAAGCAATAGAAAGTCACTGCTTTGAAAGTACTTCTTACAACATTGACTAAGAAGTACCTAACTACTTTAAAATATTAGTATTGCCTATGCTATATTTTCTAGAGCAATATTTTTCACATATGCATAGATGAGAACAGAACTAGAATGTTTAAAGTTACAGAACTTTCTAATTATTGAGATAATTTTAAAAAAATTATTGCAAAACCTTCTACTTACACACTTCCATGTTCCTTAGAAGATATATGAAAAGGGCGTTATCTTCTGCAGCATTTAGAAGACTCTACTGTAAAATATTTTAAATTTGCAGTAATTTAAGCTTGGCATAAGACAATAATATCCCCCATAGAAGAAGCCCTGCCTTTTCCCAGTTCTTGGCTGCATATTCACATCCTTTTTATCACTCCTGCTGGCAGAAGCATTCAGGCAGGTACACATTGCATCAAGCCAGGAAACTTTTGTGGGGTAACTCTAACTAGGTAAAAAAGATGGCAAATATTAGCAGTTGAAGCTTCCTTATAAAACGATGATGATTGTCCTCTAAGATACTAAAATACATGCTGAAAGATGGTGTGTAACTGATTATGCCTTCTCAGAATCTGAGGATAGACAGGGATTTCCTGAAGTAAGGAAGAAGAAATATTTTCATAAAATAATAAGAGAATACAGAATATTTTATCATAAGTGAATGAGCATGAATAATTTCGTAGCACTTCAATTCAAACAAAAATGTCTAATATTCAATTTAATCGATTAAAACCTTGCCTAAATTGCAATCTGAACCTTCTGTATACAAATGTACATACAGAAATAATTAAAACTGTAAGTCTTTAATCCTGTTTCCTCTTACTCTGGGACTTTGCTGGAACTGTGGCTGTAGCAGAAATGTTGTCTGGACAAAAGATTAATTATCTTCTGAGATGATGCAACAAAAGAACTATGAGTTATTACTAAAGTATTTTAGTGCATTTTTTGTAGTTATCTATGGTTTCAGATGAGTTTAAGTTTATTATTCATAAGACAATATGTTTTTTAATATTTTTAACTTATGGAAAATTTTTATCAGTGGAACCTATCTTCAGTTAAACTTTTTACTACTAACTGCAAGACGTACTTTACCCTGGAATTTGTGAAAATTTTCTATTCTGAAGGTAAATATGGTTGTTTTTTAATTGAAACTGTAAACCACTGAAGTACATCAGTGACCAGTATTAAAAGTACCATAAAAGCATTTTGATTTCTCTGCGCCCTTTTATTATCTTTTTCAAATTTAAATAGGCAATGGAAGAAATTTGGTTATCATTCCAAGATAACTTCTCACTATCCTTGACCATCTTGGCAGGTGGAATATTTGCTGAATAAAATCAATAAATATCCATTAACTTTATAATACTGATGAAAGGAATTTTTTGTAAAAACATGGCTGGAAAGGGTGTCATCCTGTGAAATGCAAAGCTTCCAATGTAGGTAAATCTTATGTTATCCAACCTGCTCCATTGTTTCAAACTACTATTTAAACTACTACTAGTTTAACTAAGTTAGAAATTTTTACTTGTTAACCAAATCTTGCATCGGGGATAAGTGCTAATAATTAATACAGATTTGGCATAGTTAAGGCAAAATTAAGACCTGCTGGATTCTGTGTAAAACAATTCAGTTCTTTAAAAAACCACGATAGAACAAAAAGCCATCATGGAGTTTTTCTTTTGAAATTTTCTGTATATTTATGTCAATACTGTGATTTTTTAGTCTTTTTTACAGAGGAGTCCCAGCAAGCAGAAATAATGACAGAACAAAAAGAAAAAAAAAAGACATGTACTATCTCCAGAATACATGAAGTGTGTGTTTTTCAAATTATAAATTTCTTCATACTTCGATGAAATTATTATTCTTCTAGTAAAACAAAACCTATCTGTCACAGATTATACTCAGTGTCATTTTAGATTATGTTAGGGTTTTCCTATGGTATATTTAAATAAATTTGGCGGGTAATTTTGTTACTTCTTCAGTTAACTATCAGAAACAAAATGGGCCATTGTCAAATAAATTTACTTAATTAAAAAAATATTTTTTAGTTGGGAGTATTTTATCTATTGTACTTCTTAAAAATATATTTTCTTTAAAAACATGTCTTTCTTGTTCTGGTTTTTTTTTTTTTTTATGTGTATTTCATTAAGGATAGGATAATCAGTATGGGAGGAATAGAAACAAGCAGAACAAGCAGAAACAAGCAGAACGGGCTGTACATGTCATTCATGTGAAAACCCTATTCCTAAAATGCTCTGTCCTTTAGCCCTGTTGTCCCAAGCTCCCCTAAATGTGTCATTCAGGGCCTGGGATTATTCACACAAACTGCTTGAGATTAAACTGAATATTGTCGAGGGTGAGACCTGGAAGCATATGTTAGTCAGAGGAAAGCACCTTCTTCCCATCTTTTCACAGTTCCCACTCCATCCAAGCCTCATCCGTTGCAATTCCCTATCTGGGCGCCAGGAAGAAATATTGGTATGAATAGTCTGGGTAAAGTGGCACCAATTTCTGAGTCCTTCTGTGTCTGGCTGTACTTTGAGCTGCAGCTGCTCAGGAGCTGCTGAATAAGAGTGAAGGTGTTCCTGCACAAGTGTGGGGGGTGAGACGGACCCTTTGGGCAGTCACAGTGACAATCCTACAGAAACCTTCCCAGCCAGAGCCCTCAGCAGGTGCTCTATGGTGAATGCCTCGGGCCACCTGCCCAGGAATCTGATTAGTGATTTAGGAATGCAATTTCACACTATTTGTGAAAATTCTAGCTAACTTTTTCCAATAATAATATTCTCTTGAAAGTGTGTTTAAAACCCTATAAATGGGTTTTAAAGTTTTTGGTGTCTGTCATTAATATCAAAGGATCATGAATGCATTTCTCCTGTGATGGTCCACTGATATTGAAATCCTTATTTTAGGGGAAAGGTAGAAAAAGTGTGATGTAATGATAATAACTTTTATGAAAATTAAGAAAATATTAAATAAAACTGTTGGAAGATAATTGGGTCATTGCAGTCTATCAAATCAGTGCTCAGTGGTTTTGTTATAAAATTGTGTTGAGACATTTATTTTGCCTTGGAATACAATGTAACTATGTCTCTCTTAAGAGTGAAGTTTTATGCTAACATATAGGTTAATGTTTTTACCTTTTCTACTAAGCTAGTCCTATTTTTCATGGGAAGGTTAAAGACTATTGCACAAAGAAAACAAGAATGTTTAGCCCACTTTGCTTTTTCTTGGTTATAAAGCATAACTTTTTGCCATAAAGTTCTGTATGAGGCTTTGAAATATGAAAGGATTAAAAAAAATTAATTTCTATTTTACTTTGGAAAATATTTCACATAAAATATATCATGCTTTTCTGCTAAAATAGTGACAGCTTATAACATTCAGCTGTATTGAGGACAAAGCAGGTCTGCAGACTTTTGGTCCTGACTACTATAAGACCATGGTTGGGCATTGTTACATATTTGCAGAACCATTGCAGAATAAAAGAGAAAGGGGAAAATGGAGAGACATCACATAGAAATTTCACTGAGTTCCCCCAACAAGATTGCCATTATTTACACTGCAGTCTGGTCCTCCTTTGTATAACCCATCAAAGTCTTTACATTACTAAGTGGTTCTCTTCCCTTTACTGAATTTTAAATTTTTCTCTTTTTTTTTTTTTCACATTTTCCTCTTTTTTGAAGCCATGTATTTAGGCAATGATTTGTTTGATCATGCTGCAGCTCTTAACAGGCTTTCAGACTTGAAGATACTTTAAAAAATTTTATTTCAGTTAAAATTTAACTTGTTAAATTGTCAAAAGTGCTGTGGAAATCACATACATCTGATTTCTCCATTTCACCTCATTGATTAAGTAACTTGTTTCCAAGGAATGTTCGAGTAGCATTTATGAGCATGGAGAAGTAGATTACTTATGGAGTGTGGGACATTGCAGCTTCTGATTTATGTCTCAGCTGTTTCAATAGAAAAGTGAACTTAATAGCATGTATTCATGCAGCACTATATTCCGTATTAAGATATTCTTTTGAAATGTGTAAAGAAAGATGAACTGAATGAATATGTACATAAAAAATACCTGTGTCACACACTGAGGTTTAGACCAGATTGAAGACAGCAATTCTTATGAAAATGTACTCAGATCAATGGTATTCTAGAGAAACATTCCATAAGAAATAGTTCTGGTGTTTATACTTTCTGCCCTCCTGAACATTTAGATTATGAATATCTTTTAGGTTCCTAGTTATATAATCTGTTTACTTGGAAAATGTAAATATATGGGCATTAGTTATATAATTTAAATAGAATCAAATAAAAGATTTCATCACAAACCTCCATGACTATTTACTGTTTTGCCTATTTATAAGCCATTTTCTACCTATATCTATAACAAGGAAAGGCTTGGCTTGTGATGCACTGTGAAAGATGTTTAGATACTACACTTCTTACTACTACTAGGAAGTGAATGCATGCAGTATGTTTCATTGGATTTTATAATTTCTAATAATTTTACCATTTCTGCCTTTTATCTTTTGAATTTAATTTTTTTTCTAAGCTTAGTTCTGAAAATCTGCTCATACTGAAAGTTTCTAAAATATGAGTTCCTTTGAAAAGTCTTCATGTTCTGTTTTTATTATACAATTTTAATATACTTTAAAAAAGAATATTACAAAACCCCCATTTTTTAAAGCTAGCATATTGGTAACTTGAAGAAATTGAATTTGTTCTTGAAAGCTTTTGACTGAAGAAGGTCATTAGAATTAGGTTTGAATTTCAGAATAATTATTCCAGCACAATTTAAAGGGCTGCTTTTGTTTCTTCAGTGTACAAAGTATATTCATGAGGCTGAAAGTTTCTGGTTTTCTCACATACGTAATCCATTGCCTCAAGTCAATCACTATGATCTTTTACAAAAGCCAAGGCTGGTCAAGTTGAAATATTCATAGATGTAATTCAGTATAACAAGAGGTAGCTGGAGAAGGTTTTCTGTGATTTGCTTTGTGTGTGAAGTATTGCAAGAAAAAGTTAATCCCTTCAAACCCATGAATTCCATTGTAAATGCATAAAATTTTCATAGAAACTCAGGCCAGTAGAGTGGCTGAACCAATTTAAAGACCCCGTAAAAAGCTGAGAAGTCACCAAGTGCTAGTGTCCCACTTCAAGAGACTGAGAAAACAAGGGTTTGTCTCGAGGTGTGGCTCACTGGGGCGAGATGGGGTGAGCCAGAATCTCATTGTTGTCTGGAATGAAAGCTCCATTCCTCGTCCTATCTCATGATTGTTGATCTGGACCAAATCCAGCATTTACCTGAATTTTCGTGAGCCATTTTAGGTGGCTACACTGGTATGAAACTAAACTGCTACAACAAAAGAACACATTCCTTTCAACTTAATAAGCTGAAGAATTACTATGGAATATTGCACCTTTACCAGAATGGCCAAAAAGAGCACAGTCACACTCCTGGGAGCAGCATGGAGAAGAATGAGAGCCATGTCCAGTGACAAAGAGCTGTTAGATAACTCAACTGCCTAATGGACCACATTTGCACTAAGCAGTAAATAATAGTATGACTTTCAAGCAACACTGGCAACATCGTAGGCAAAATTGCAAATTATAAAGTGTGATGTATGTGACAGCTTGAGAGATGACAGAGTAGGTGAGAGCCTCTTGGTATTCCTATTTTCCTAAAATTGAAACCACATACTTTATCTAAAGATAGGTCTGCGCTGCAGTCCAAAGGATGGCTGCAGCTCATCTTGACAGATGAGAACCAGTTTTGAGGGCAGCAGTTAATGTGCTGATGGCTGGAGCTGCAGAGTGCTGACTGCTGTGACCCTGGGTAAATATTCGTATGGTGAGTGTGTGCTGAGCTGCTGTGCCCATGTCCTTGTTACTACGGAGGCTTTGCTTGTGTACAGATACCCTGTGAGATAAGCAGCTTTCCAGCCCTGGCCTCTGGAAGAAGATGACTTCTCTAAGCAGTAAGCTTGTGCAAATAAGAATCCTTTATGGCACCTGTGTAAGATGAGAACAAGTGTCTAGGAAAATGCCAATACTTTGTGTTACTGCTGTAGGTTAAATTCACAAAATATGTGGTTTTGGCAAACTTTGTACCAGAAAAATATATTATCTACTTAGTGTTGTTGCCTTTTTTACCAACAGTTTTCTGTAAGAAAGGAAAAATGCAGCAAAAATAGATGCACATTAAGGCATCTTGACATGATTCTCATTTGACATTTTCTGAGTCTGATTTTCTTGTTCCCTTCTCTTTTTATCTGTACAAAGTAACTAAAAAGTGGGTGTAAAACATTAATATTATGATTTGCTAACATTAATACTAACACCTTCCTTGTGTTCACTCCACAGTAGATCAGATGATTAGAAAACATGCATCGCAGGGGAAGATAAAAGCTTTATTTTTCAAAAGTGATAAAGTCTCAGCGTGTCTATGAAATTCAATGAGAGCAAAGAATGCTTAGTCAACACCTTTGTTCTTTTTGAATACCTGGAAACAGACTTGTACACAGTGCCCTATCTCTTTGAGCCATTTACATTTGTGTTGTGTGAGTGTGAAATCCCATCACCCTCTGAAGGCACTGACCTTCAGTGACTCTGCACAGATACAGATCGCTGAGCATTTTACAGAGCTGTGTGAAGCTGAAGTTAGCTTTTTATTGACAACAGTAAATTATGCTGTAAGGTGCACTATGAAAGTACATTGTAATTATATAATTTTGTTGCTAATTATAGATAACAGTTGCAGGTCACCTGGACTGTTTGAAAAAAAATATGTTGTAGCACTGTCACAGACTTCCTGCTTTGTCTATAGGTTCTGTTTCAGTGAGAGTTGGCTGTTTGTGCTGTAGTTTTCCTTGCTGGATTTGTGCGGCAGGCTGATTTTTAATTTTTTTTTTTATTTCTTTTTAAATCCCCATAACAATTCAGAAAATGTAATTCAGCCATTTTGAAGACTGATTGCCCAGGAAAATGTCTTGTTTTGTGTGTGTTAAAACACGTAAGACACTAATTTGAAGTGGTGCATCACCTTTCTTCTCAGGGTGGGCATTTTATGTCACTATGAAAACTGACAGAGAGTTTATTAGAAGCCTCTGAAAAAAAATCACAATTCACAGAGGCTTAGGAGAGAATTGTTAGTATTTGGTTACTAATATCTATGGCTCTGCTGAACTTGAGGCTCCTGTGTATCACTGCAATATATAGGGACTTTTCCTAAGGAATTAACTTGTCTTGCATATTCATAGACACAAGAGGATTTTCCCTTTAACTGCTCTGAACAAAAGCAGTACAGAATTACAAAAGAAAGACTATATATTTTATATTCTTGATATGTCTTCTGCATCCTGCTGACCCCAGGACTCCTTATGTTGGTTGGTGAGAATTATGTTAAATATTGTTCAGATAATACTTTCTGCAATTTAATTAAGATCACTATCAGAAGTTATTTTGACTTGTAAAAATATTGTTCCTTAAGTAAATTTCTACAGTCAAGACCTCTGTCAGAGGTACACTAAAATACATTATTAAAGGATTTCCTTGGGAATAACAACCCATAGAAACTGTCTCTCCTGTTCACTGTTACATGGTTTATTGCAGTTTATTGCAATGGCATAAAGCAAGCTCAAAAAGCAAAACTTCAGAAGCTGCATTTTGTGAAACTAATTTCAATAACTTTTTAGTTTCTATAATATTTCATCATTCTTCTTTTAGCTGCTCTGTCTTTTTCTGAGTATTTGTTGTTCTTTAGATCTTTCTAGCTGAATGTTTTTTCTCCAATTTCCTTTTCAAAGCTCTTCTGCTGTAAGAGTAGACGTTATTAAAGATTTATCTTTATATGACTGCAGCTAGTACAGTTGCCAAATCTTTTCTAATCATATTTGTCAAGAGGGGTTGTAAATAATTTTCAAATGGATTGTCTAATAGCAAGTGACAAAAGGGAACTCAACTCAGTTGTAGGAGATCGATGGATTTGAGTTTTCCCCTGCATTTTAGGCTTTGGATTGTAGCAATGGGGAACAAAGACACACAGACCTCTTTGTCTCCCACATTGGATCTCCATTTGTAGATCTTACTTCATGAGATTTGTTTACTCTACCTCTAACAGAAGTTATACGTACAACAGCTCCCAAAAGCTTTACTGTTCTGGAGGACAGAGTGGGAAGGGTCTCAATGTGACTCATGGTGGGTGCAGCTGCAGTTCAGGTGTTGCACAGCGGGGACTGGACTGTTTCACATCAGCTCGTGATGTCCTAATGTCCACTAGAAATGCAGAGACATACTTCTGCCTCTCCAATGTATTCTTTATTAGGTGAGCCTTGCTGGGGTGCAGAAGTATTTTGGTTCTACAGGTATATGTCGAGTAGCTGGCATTTTCATTTCTGTGCTACCCCAAAACTTTGTCACCCCGGCCAGCTCGTCAGAAGCCTTGCTAAGCCCTCTTGGATGGCTTAGGAGTGCACAGTAGGTCTTTTTCAAGGCCAGGGATCTGGCCTGCCTATCAGAGGTTTAAATTTGGTATTACGTAGCATAATCCACCAAATGCTTTGGCTGTTATATTCCCTGTAAAAATAAAGCAGATTTTGCTGAACTAGACAGCCCCATCGGATCATGTACTTGCAATCTCTTTATGATAAAAACATACGCATAAAATTGTAGCTACATTTCCAAATTACAGGCTGAGGAATAGTCAAGAGAGTCCCAGTCCTTGACTGCTGCTTTTAGGTACTATTGCAATAGAACCAATATACTTCTGTCTAGAGTTTAACTTGGTCAACTGACAATGCTTTACTGAGCAGGAAAGCTCTGCTTCAGGACTTGTGGAATGTTTCTGCTGTTTTTTTCTAAACTGTTTTTAAAGCTTCACAGAATTTAGAATGAATAATTACCATTAAAACATCTAATACGGCCTGCTATTTATCACAGTCCATTCAGTGACATGCTGTTAATTTGTTATTGAGCTCAATAACTTGTATTACTGAAGAACATCTCGTGCTTTGATCAAAGGGCATTTCTTGAAAGGCATCCAGCATTTGTGTGAAGGAGAGATGAGAATCTATGATGTCTCTTAATATTTCATTTAAATGGATGATTTCTGTTGTCATTTAAGGTGAGGATTTACATTCAAAACATTCATCTAGCCTTGCATGTGTTTTAAACCCTCATCTTGAAAGATACACTCTTAATTTTTATGCATTCTAAATCACCCTGGTAAACTCAGTGGTATTAATCTTAAAGTATAAGATTCTGCATTTGCCTAAGACGGTGTGTAAACAGAAATAGAGAGCAACAGTCCTAACAGCTTGTAATCTGGGCTCCTAGGATTGCTGCAAATGGTAAAACTTCATCTCATTAAACTTGAATGCATCTTCATTAATAATTATGAGGACTGAGCCTACCTAAAAAAGAAAAAATATTCTTAGTTCATTGCCTAAACAGATCTCCTAACTGCTCTGCTGTGGAGTTCAGTTAGATGTCTTTTCCATCTTTTAATACGAGAAGTTTTGAATTTAGAAGATTTGAAAAAATAAGTAGAACAGATTATACTGTGTTTTAATTATAGAATGATATTTATGTGTGAGAATATGCATTGCTGTGTGCCCATGTGAACTGGCTGATTTGTTTTAGGTTTTCATCATAGTCTTCTAGATGTTGTGAGCTACCACACCTGTAAATGGATTAATATTATTTAAAGAAAAATATTAAATAAAATTTTATACAGGAAAAGATCTATAGAGAAGAGAACAATAGGTTTAGTTGGAAGAAAATTTCAAAAACAATTGCATTTAGAGTAAGTACTTTCTGGTCTTTAAAATGATGATCCATGAAATCAGAAGATAATGGTTATTTCTATCATCATTCCAGTAATAAGAGAGAATGAGTTATATGATGTAATAATTCAACTATTTATTTTATTAGAAAAAGATGCCTGGTGAATTTAAAATCAGTGAGGGAGGGCAGTTCTAAAATTATATGAGGCAAAAATATAGATTCATAAATTAGGCTGAAGTTATTAATTAAATATTTTTTATATACTTGAAAATTGGAAATTTACTTGTAATTACTTAATTCATGACTGTTGAAGTTCAATACAATGTTTTACTACATCAAATCTAAAAGCTGTATTAATTTGATGAAAAAGTCAGATAACATTTAAAAGGGAAAAAATGAGGTTTGCCATAACTGAAAGTCAAGTATTGAAGAAAGTAAAAGAGCTAGATTTCATCATCCATTTCTTGATTAATGCATTTGCCAAAGAGTGAGAACAGATGTGTTCTCACTTTTTCCTCTGGGCTGCAGGGGATCTTTTGTTCTTTCAGATTTTATTTTCTTCCCCTGCAGTTTTTATCACTGCCCAACACATTGTATGGTATGGGGCACCTTGCTGGGGACAGCAGTCTGGGGCCAGCTGTCCCACCCGTGTCCCCTCCAGCTTCTTGTGCACCCTCAGCCTCCTTGCTGGTGGGATGGGGGGAGAAGTGGAAAAATAGTCCCTTGCCAGGTCTTCTGTGGTAAACACTGAGCTCTTGGTGGCACAGCAGATCCTGCTGCAGGCTGATGCCAGGGAGGGTTAGTGCTGAATTCACGTTCCTTCCTGAAAGTGTGAGCAGATATCATCAGCCTGCAGGAACACAGGCTGAAATGCTTTGTGAACGTATTCTCTATCTTAAAGTACCTGCAATGAACTGAAGCAAAAAATCGTTTATGTAAACTGGATACTCAATAAACTTGGCATCACATGCTCTGCAAGGCCTTTTAGTGTAGAAGTAACATATTGAGAGTATTAAAATAAATGAAGTATTTCATGTTTGCTAAAAGAACTGAATTTTCTGTGTCTCTAAGATTGATGTATTCTGTTACTTGGATTGGCTTGAATTACTAACAAGATGCAAATGAGTAAAATTAGCAATTGAATATATCCTCAGAGGTAAGTGCCAGGCCCTTGTGTGCTCTGAACTAGAGTGGCATTTGCCAGCAGCCCGTTTATACACGTTAGTGTGTGACTGATAACAAGCTCAGTAGAGTGGCTGGGGTTACCAGCACGATCACAGTTTGCATAGATACAATTATGCCCTTTCCAGCTGAGGGCTTGTTCGTGCATCTTTGGCAGAAGTGGCAGAAGAAGTAAGCATGTCGGACTTTGCAGCTGATTGTGTAGATAATGTCCTGGATGGGTTTCAGGACTAATCTTAGTAGGCAGCAGCCCAGAATAATTAGGGTTGGTGAAATTGCCCAGTTGATTATTTGCATGCTGAGCTTGCTGTTGCTGCTGTAAGAGAGGTTAGTGTTTGGTGCAGTGGTTGCTGCTGAAGACAGGGAGAGGACGAGCTGAGTGATCACCTCAGGCTGCAGTGACAGCCATGGCCTGAAGGAAACAGGAACAACAAACCTGGCCCCGAATCCTTAACCCTAATCTCCATCTCCTCTGCCTCCTTCACCCAAAATATGGGACATCACCAGCCCTCAGTGCAGAAAACTTCAGTTCTCTCTACAAAATGGAGAAATTTTTCATGGGCTCTGTACAGGTCTGCTAACACTTCTGGTCTTCTGCAGGATAGAGTGGATCAAAGTATGAGTAGATGTCTTCCTAGCGAATTTTATCAGATCATAATCTAAACCAGCACATTGACCTTCCTCCTTCTGTCTCTGTAGATGATCCCTATTATAAGCATGGGAATAATATGTGTAAAGGTACCACTTTACTTTCACTGTTGCAGCAACAGAACAGCTCTTTACAGTTTGTGGGCCTTTTAAAAAAATGTTTTGCTTCCACAGAAAAATATCTTTTTAAAGTTATTGCTACTGACATCTATAGTAACTACAGTCAAAACCAGAAAATTAGTAAATAACTGGAATGTTAAAGTGAAATAATGAACGACTCTTTTTCTTTCATATTCGATAACATCCTCAGAAGGAAAAAATCCCTGTTAAAAGGACTCTCACATGTGCAAATTGTTACTGCTGGGGAAAAGGAGAGGTAATAAAGGGAGGTTTTTTGGCTCATTTATATTTGCTAACTTTTTTCTTCAATTTAGGATCATAGTACTCTTGAGAAAACAGAAAAAACAAATAGGAAAACTCCTTTCCCGTTGGTGATTTTTTTGTTTGGTGCAATAGGTAAAGGAATATGAAAACATAATATTTAAGAATAGGTAGGCTTCAATCTCCAGACTTTCATTTCGGGCTATACTAATTGCTTTGCTTTTCTTCTCCTTTCCTTTTGCTATCAGTCTGGACAATATTGCTAACTATGTCTGAGTGTCTCATACTAGTTACAATGGTGGTGATAGCATGAAGTCAATTCAAAAGCTGGGCAGTTTTTGAACTGGTTCTATAGAAGTCAAGAAAATGACAGAAAAGGAAATTGAATGTGGTGCAGGAGAAGATGTAATAGTGATTGTGAGTGTATTCCTGAGGGCTGTTTCAGGTTCACTCAGCCAACCACCTCACAGGTTTCAGGTCTGACCCATATAGATAATCAGCGAGCAGAGCTGTGCCATCAGTAATGGTGGATAAAGCAGCCTAAAAGCAAAGGTTTTGTCTCCAGGATGACAAGGTGAGAGCTGCAGATCCCTGATGGCCAGGAGTATCTCCACGATGCTCTGCAGTAGAGAAATCTAGGCTCTGCAGTCAGGGGGAGTTCTGGTCCTTTTTCAAGTATAGCCAAGTTTCAGTTTATATGTTGAGAGGGGCATTATCACTGATTATAAAGCCATCAAAGTGTCTGATTCCAGTGTGTTTCCTACAATTAACTTTTAAATAAATTTATATTTTAAATGTGTATTTGAGGAGTTTGCATGAAGATCTAGACAATGAGATTATTTTCTCATTCATTTGGTCAGAATATTTTTGGCTTCCCTGAATTTAGTAGGAAATCTCTCATATGCATCATTTGGAGTGACAATTTGTGTTTTAATTACAAAAAATTAATCCAGTTAACCCAAGCACCTTCAAGGTAACTTATTTTAACAAATGCAAATGCTCAGCCACTTTCTTGCAAAGACGAATGCTTGCAGACTAGATTTTTCTGCTAGAAGCCAATAGAAGCTGAACATGACAGTTTGTGTAAGTTTTAAGTGGTCATTTGACTCATATCTCTTAAGAAATCTTCTCAAGTAAAACAACAGAAAAATTGAAGCTGGTGGAAAATTTTAATATCAGGCACAAGCATGAATGAGAGATGATTGTTAAGTAATAAATATTTAAATATCTGACTTTGAAGCAAGTCCACATTTATGTGGAGGACCTGTAAAATACCTGGAACAAATTCTGCTGGGTATACATTACAAAAATTTAAAAAAGAAATAAAGAAGAAAGTATTTTGTTTGCCTGTGCACTTTCAATGACAGTATTTATATTTGCCTAATTTTTATTTGGAAAAAGTCTTGAGAGTCAGACCTGTTTTTCCTTGGGAGCCATAATTTTGAAGTAAATATTTGTTGCCTTTAAGAAAACTCTTAATTATTTCCTTAAAGAAGAAACCAAAAATATGATTAACTATTAGTATGATAAACCTTTGTTAAGCAAATGATAATATATTGGCATACCAGATAAAGTCTGTTCTCAAATGTCTGTGCAGATGTGACTAAGCAAAGCACTTATACATCTGCTGTGAAAATCATCTGCACATAATTATTAATTGCATCTGTACCAAGACTGCAATGTTTTAGCAAAGCTCTGTTTCATCATTGATTGGAATTCTTAGTCTTATTTCCAAATACATTGATATTATTTGAGGAGGTGTTTGAATTACATCTATACAAATACTTCGATATGAAGCCTGGTGAGTTATCTATGATTTTCTGAAAGTTTATTTTTATGAGAATATTTAGAAAAAAGTATCATCATGAATGTAGTTTCAGCAGTGCAAAAGAGACGTGTATTGGTGGAAGAGTAATATTCAAACCAGGGAAATTCAGACTGGTGGTAGATAGCAGATGACTTTTGAAGTCCAGGGTTAAAGTATCTCTCTGATAAGAAGGTTGTAAGGATTACATCTTTTTATAGCAGCACACATATGACTAAGCAGTAAAAAGCATGCCATCTACATTCTTTTTCTATACTAGGTTGTGCTGTAAAACTTGATTTATGTCATGATATAATGTAGGATTGTAATGCAGTTCAAAATTGTGCATATGACATGTTTTGCTTCCATGATGTGCATTCCTCATGGAATAAAAGGCTCACAGTCTGCATAAATTATAGAAGAAAAAAAAAGTAAGTCATATGTTGCTTTTAGCCAGATGCTTCAGTAGAAAATAATAAAAAAGTGTTTTGGCACAACAAGTTCTTATGTATTATAAAGTAAAGATAATGTCATTTCAGAATTTAAATTTTTAATACTATGCTCAGGTAAAGTGACAATAAAATACTGTGTTTGATCCAAATTAATCTCGAAATTTTCTGTCCCAGATTTTATTTTGCAGTTTTAGATATTTATATCTACAGGGAGTTTAATTTTTCACAACTACTTGATTCAACTTATTAGTAAACAACCAACACATTCTTATCTTACTATTACGCAAATGTGAGTTTGACATTACTCACATTTGCAGGAAGAATTCATTTGAGAAAGAATGCTCTCCTAAGCCAGTGAGGAGAACAACACAACACATTATTTGTTAAGAATGGGAAGGATGAGAAAATACAATCATTATCATGTACTGCTTTGTGCACTGAGGTGAACTTCAAAGGGCAGACATGTTAATTGTGACCTTCTTTCTATGCTATAATGTCTCTGAGTGTTAATGATTTTCTTTATGAATTGAGCTTGTGAAGATTTGCCACGTAGGACACTCGCAGTGTGATATTCATAAACTACTGAAAAGAGATGGAGGATGTAACTGCAAACTGAGAAACAAAACTCCTTAGTGCCTTTGCAAAGTCTGTTGGCAAACCAGAGTTGAGTGGTTTTGAAGAATGCCTGTACTATTAGGTGTATCTAGGATGTGGAAATCTTTAGTCAGTGAGAAATTATTCATTTTTTCCCCTCTGTTTGCTTTTTGTATTCTGTGACATCAATAAACAACCATCTGCCCTGCAGAAGCTCCATAATCCTCTAACTCAAGTCTTTGGGATTAACCACCTTTTATCCAAACTAGTCTTTAGTCTTTTCCATGTTCTGGTCTTTTTTTCCCTGCTAGTCTTGGTTAAAGCATTGTCCTGAAGAAGAGAGACTTTTAATGTAATATCTGTCTTGGAAGATATAAGCACCACCATGAAATTTTTTTTTAGTTTTTCTTCTATTAATATATTTACTTCTTAGCAAACAGAGAAACTACAGCTTTTGTTTGTTTGAGGAGAAGAAGAAGGCTGTTTGTGACTTAATTAAATTTCAAAAAATCATTCTGACACAGGATAAGATTGGATCAAACAATAATCATATTCACAAAAGAAATTAAATTAGGAAACAAACAACTTGGAACCTTTATATTATGGACAAAAATTTATGTTGGTTTGCTTGCGATTTGTTCACAGTGGATTCATTCCCATGGTGTTTTGGTGGTAAAACACTTGGGAAGTCATTTCCTTACAGTGATGGCCCAATGATATGAAAAAATATGGGTAATGAGATAGTCAGAAAGTATCTGCCAACCTGAGGAGTCAGAGTCATGGAGCAGGATCTGTCTTTGGTTTTTTTGGCACCCTCGAAAAGAAAAGGAGATAAAACATTTGGAATGGAGAGCAGAGAGAAGAAAAAAACCCATGGGAACCTCATGAAAAGGGAGAAAAATGGAACAGTGTGGACCTGGCAAGAGACTTTTGCAATAGAGAAGTGGGACACAGGGCTGATGTGGGTCTATGCAGTAGGATAGGAGGGCAGTAAATCCGGGCTAACACCCGAGATTCGCACGTAAGGCCACAGAATTGCAGTGCAGCAAACAGAGCAGTCATGAAGATAATGCCTGTCATTGACATGAGTCGGACTGATAAAGTGGCTGAAAGCATTTCTAATGCTAATCCGCCAAGTTCTCTCATGGCTGCTCACTGCACGGCCCTTTGTAAAAGATAATTCAAATGATCTGATTCTGGAACTTTGTATCGTTTATTACAGTTTCAGCTTCTTAAACGCTGTTTTGTTTTCCTGAAGTTCAGTGATGGTTTGGTCAACAAACAGGATGGGATGACATGTGTTTTTGAAGAGAAAGTGAATTGTAGTGGGGATGAGGCATGTTTTCTACTCTGAGCATTTATTCTTTTGCTTGTGTGTATCAGATCAAAATAATCCCACTGACAGCTCAGTGACTAAAATAGAGATAAAAATAAGCAGTTCTGCATACAAAGAAAGTAAATGCATACTTCACTTCCTTTCTTCTTTCTTTTAAACATTTGAATGATAAATTTTTAGAGAATTTATGAAGCAAAATTTGGAGTTTATTTCCCTTCAAGACTGTTAGATTCTATACTCTTAAATAAATCTATACAATTTGCCACTGTTATTCTTCCTCACCTAATCTTTCTAATTTGAGATATTTTGTGAATGAGATGTGGGATCCAGTGCACTCTCAGCAAGCCTGCAGACAGCAACAAGCTGAGCGGTGCTGTTAAAACCCTTGAAGGATGGGATGCTATCCACGGGAACCTGGACAAGCTCAAGAAGAGGCCCATGGGAACCTCATGAGGTTCAACAAAGCCAAGTGCAAGGTGCTGCACCCAGGTCAGGGCAACCCCGTTATCAACACGGGCTGGGGAGGGACAGATCAGAGCAGCCCTGCCCAGAGGGGTTTGGGGGTGCTGGTGGGTGAGAGGCTGGACATGACCCAGCCACGGGCACTTGCAGCCCAGAGAGCCAAATGTGTCCTGGGTTGCATCCAAAGCAGTGCAGCCAGCAGGGCCAGGAAGGGGATTCTGCCCCTCTGCTCTGCTCTTGTGAACCCCCGTATTGTGGTAGTGCATCCAGCTCTGGGGGTCCCGAAATTAGAAGGATGTGGACCTCTTGCAAAAAGTCCAGAGGAGGCCACAAAGATGATCAGAGAGCTGAAGCACTTCTCCTGTGGAGAGAGGCTAAGAGAATTGGGGCTGTTCAGCCTGGAGAAGAGAAGGCTCTGCAGAGACCTTAGAGCACCTTCCAGTGCCAAAAAGGGGCCTACAGGAAAGATGGAGAGGGATTTTTTACAAGGGCATGTAGTGATAGAGCAAGGGGGAATGGTTTTAAAGTAGAAGAGGATAATTTTAAACTAGATATAAGGAAGAAAGTTTTTTAAAAGAGGGCGATAAAACAGTAGCACAGGATGGTCAGAGATGTGGTAGATGGGAAAGGGGATCCCTCGAAACTTTCAAGGTTGGGTGGGTTGGGGCTCTGAGCAACCTCATGCGGTTGAAAATATCCCTGCCTATTGCAGTGGGGTTACACTGGAGGAGTTTTAAAGGTCCCTTACAATCCAAACTATTCTATGAATCTGTAAGATTGTATTTTTAAAGTAATCTGAGATTTAAGGGTGAAATTTGCTGTTCTGGTGTTTGATGAAGAAAATAGACAAGTATGTGACAGTGGCCCTAGTGATGCTGTAAATCCTTGTTGCCTGCTACCAATATTTTAAAACAAATTTTTTAATATGTGAAATGAGTGCATTATACCAGAGAGGTTTATCTTTTAAGGCCCTCATTGCAACATGAATTGCAATATGAATTTTTTTTTATTATTTCAAAAGAAAAAATTTACTAGCATCAGTAAATTCAAGAGCAGCCAGAAAAATCCAAAGTTTTAGAAATGGTTCCTAAGTAGTCAAGTCACTGGAAAATGCAGATTGTATACTATGCAATAATCTAAGCTTGCTACACACTTCACCTGTTTTTGCTTAAATCCCTGCATTGTTACACAGAACTCAGAGCTAAAGAAATAGAAAGTAGACACAAAACAGAGAGCTTGACACTAACAAAGCATTTGCCATTTCTTATTAGTTTTGTGACTGTCATGATTTATAACACAAATTGTTTGCATATATATCATTATGTTACGCTTAGTGGTGAGTCCTATTATTATTTGATTTATATGTCAAATGTATAAGTAAATTAAAATATGGGGAACAAATAAACTCTGAAGTTACTTATTCAATGTAAGAATTCAGAAAAGAAGCAAAGTGTTCATGAATCTTATGAGATTGCATCCTTAGCACGATATATTTGTTTAATATCAGTTGTATTATTTCTTATTTAGACACAGATGAAAGTGTTTTATTTCCTCTGAAAGATGACATTAAAATTGTCATCTTAGTGAAAAGACTCTTCACTTCACTAATCTTTTTTTGCTGTGCTCCTTGTAAACACCCTAAGAGAGCTGGGAGAAAGAGAGGGTTTATTTCCAAACTTCAGAAAAGTTCTGCTTGCAAAGCAAGTTCCAGCTGGAGTTGTACAAACTTGAAGAGGCTCTTGAGGTACAGGCTGATTTTCCTGTAAAAACAGTGGCACGAACTGCCTTTTAAAATTTCAATATGGGCAGATTTGGTCCAGAAATCACTGAGAGTTCAGTATGGAGCTCCACGTTTTTAAAGTTCCTTTCAGCTGAGCAATGACTGGAAGTCTTAGTTCTATTTGTGATGTTCATCGGCAACTTTTGGTTTTTGTCTGGGCAAAGATGACTTCCTGAAGTTCTTGTTTTGAAAGTTAAAATTATTTGAGTTTCCACTTATGCCAGCTCCTAAGAAATTGGATGCTAGATATCTTTTACCCAGAATCCTATTCAGGGCTTTACAGCACTGCAAAGAAAATGGCTAAAAAAACCCAGCAATTGAGAGTGGAAATCCAGCATGGCAAGTGCATGTGATACCTAATGTTGGCTTATTGAAAGCTCTTCATTAAAGTATGGAACTTGCTTTAGGGAAAGATTTTAATATGCACACAAAGACACTTTTTGCCTGTAGTTGAGAAGTGTTTCTACTAGTAGGAAAGGGTACAAAAATTGAAATTTTTTTTCAATTTGAAATGTTAATATGTCCTGGTATCTGTTATCCTGAGTGATGAATAATGAACAAGGCAGAGCAAAGGGCAAAATATGCAAGTCATGAATTCAGAAGTCAGCTGAGAATTTTTCTATTTCCTTTGGAGGCGTTTATATGGATTATGATTATCTTTTCCACTAAGTATAATGTTAATGCATAGTCAATGCTAGAAATCTAGTGAGCTTGTTCATATCTATAACTTACTCCATATTCTCCCAGCAGCCAACAATATGAAACAATATGGTAATATGAAATAACAGGAAATAAATTTCCAGGAATAAGTATTGAAACAGTGTGGTAATATTTTAAAATGTTGACTGTTTATAGTAATGTTGAAGGAGATATAATGCTATCATTTTTCTTTATCAAGTGCATTGTATTCTCCATAGTGTGCACAATATAGTGCAGATTTTTGAGAAAGTTCTAATGAGAAAGAGGCTGGGGATTTATGTGCATTGTATGCAGAAGAGCTAAATATTAAAAACAGTTGATGTAGAACTGATTTTCAAAGCAGTATTCAACATCTGAAAAATGCATATTGTTCTATTGTAAGCATATCTTTTTCATGGTGTAGTTCTGGAACAATTCCATTAAATACAGCATTAACTTCTTACAGAAAGACCAAATATTTGTGAATTTTCACATAAGGTTTTTTAACAATGCACATTCCAGCATAGTATAACTCATGTGACACTAGTTACCAAAGGCAAAGACTTTCAAGCTACAAAAATAATTATTCTTGACAGATGAAAGTGATGTATTATAATTTTTACTGTATTTTATATATTCAAAAATGAGAATTTTGTATTTGAAGAAACACATTTTTCCTCTCAATTCTAAAAAAAAAAAAACCAAAACTGTGTCCATGAATATGTTCAGTGTATTTAATGTAGTTTAATTAATGGACATACTTCTGTTTCAGTGATCCTCATTTCTGTAATGTTAGCAGAAAACAAAACAAAAAAATCCCCATCAACACATTTTTAAAAATGCTCTATCTATATAAAACAAAGCCAAGTATTTTCCTAAGCCAGAAGAAATAAACTACTCCATAAATACAATGTGAGAAATGCTGACCAGATTCTTTCTCACATCTGTGTTTGCAATGCAATCTGACAACATTCTGGGTGATGTCAAATATGGACTGAGAACAGTATTTTGATGTTGGTAAATACAACATAATACTTGCTAGGGTATAATGAATGTTTTTTTAATATTGAAATTAACAATATCTGAGTTGAGTAAAAAAGTATGTATGCATACTTCCAAACATCATAGCTGTGATCACATTTATTTATTTATTCTTTTATTTTATTTATACATAGACTAATTTAATTTACATTACCTTTATGTGAAATAGGCGAACTAGGTGAACTTTTAATGTAATTTCTTTCTCTTTTCCAAATTATCATAATAGAATGTGGTTTAACTCAAAAGCAAACAAGAACTGTAAAGAAGAGCTTTTTAAAAAAGTTACTGGTGTAAAAAATTAAGGTTACTCTTGAAAACTAAATTCACAGTGCGACAAAATAAGATTCTGCATATCAGCAGATGAATCTAAGCCCTGGGCATTCACATTTGAGAAGGTCTTTGCTACTTTGTGCGCTGAATCAGAGCCCACTTCTCATTGCTTCTTCCCCTGAACAACATTGCTGTGTTTCAGAATCATGTATGAATTAAAAAATTTAAGTAACTAGATTGCATGGTCAGCTATACTTTGCTTCCTGAAATATTTGATTCGTACAAATCTCTTTTTGCTTGTTGCTCCATGGTCCTTTTTCAGCATCTTCCTTTTTCATTGTAGGGAATGGATGTTATCTGGAGAAATGAGTCATATTTATTCTTTTAATTCTTATGAAAAGAGCCTGGATTATTTTAAGTCTCCGATTTTTTAATGGTCCTTTGCAGAACACTCATCACAGTAGTATTTGAATGGTTTGCGTTCATTCCTTTATCTCTGTAAGTGGAAGAAGGCTTTATTATCTTGGTTTTATGGACTGGAAATCAATGGATCACTGTCAGAACAAAGCTTAGCATTCAGATTCCTTGTATTTTGAATTCTTTGCTCGTTACTCTTTTGGGAAGAACTGATGATCCACATTTCTGCTAACTATTTTTATAATTATTAGATTTCAGTCGGGGGTCACTTGCTAAAATTTGGGTTCTGTTCAGGCTCAAAGCGTTTAAACAAAGCAAAAATTGAATTTCATTCAGTTCACCTTCCTCTAAATGCTAGGTTTGCTTCTTCGACTTTCTGTGTGACAGTCTTCTTCTTTCCTCTGGGTCTTGTAAAATTTGGAAAAATCAAAATCTTCTAAATTCTTAAGCTGTTATATGCATTTCACTCTCTTCTATTAGCGTTTGTTCATTCCTGTACATTGACTTCATAACCCTTTTTCTGGGTTCAAAGCTTTCCCAAATTTGCTCTTTTTATGATTAATCTCTTCTAGCAGATCAAGTAACGAAGGCATTGTAGAAGGCCAGGGCTGGGAACAGGGCCTGAAGTCTCCAATGTGGAATGTCTGCCTTTGTTAAACAGTATTTGAGGAAGAACAATCCACACGGGTACTTCTTTGTGCTGTCTGCCCGCTAGTTCTCCTGATGGGGGCCTTTGAGCCAGGGAAAGAATTGCAGCCTTGACATCCACCATACCCGGTTTGCTGGTTACACAACAGTTCTGAAGTGGTTCTTACTGGAGTGGACAGCTTCCACAGAAGCTAAAAGGTGCATGAATCTGGCAGAGTCAACTATTTTATTATGCCTGTCTTAGATGAGATAGCTCCCGTTCCTCAGTGTACCCAAGCTGTCGAGATGAGGTCAGTGGTCATGTTGGTCTTCTGTTACACCGTGGATTGGTAACTCTTAAGCTGTGGCTTTCTGTAAGGAGTCACCTGGATGCTTCCTTGTCATGTTCAGGGACATGAGGAATCAAGTGCGGAAGCAGCAGCTGCCAGTGAGAAGAATATGGCATTGCACTGGCTCGGGAACTTTCCTCTTGGTTTGATACAAGTTGAGACAAGCAGCTGAGTAAAATCGTATTCAAAGTTGTCTTTCTCTAGGATTGCATTCACCTATTTATTTAACTCCCATGTCTGATTACACAGTGTTGATTGTGTGTACCAGAGTTTTTGTAAATAAATATAAAAGATTTTATGGTTGCAAGGGACACTTAAGTTAAAGGCTTTGAAGGATCCTATTGAACTTCTGTGCTACCCAGGGACAGACAAACCTGAAATTAAAGAGAAAGTGTAGAGAGGTTTTAGTTTTCCTTCTTGGGAACGCTTTTATACTTGGAAATATACGAACGCCAGGGAATAGAATATTTTTTTATTATGAAATTTTGTTGCTTCTGACTTTACTCCAAGAAATAAAAAAATCCTTATTATACTTTGCTTATACAAGAAAGGATGTTGCAAAAACAAGCAATAAAGAAAGTTACAAGAAACATCTTAATAAGACAGTCATTTATGAAAAGTAATGTTTGAACTAGAACATTTTCCCATCCAAATCATTCCATGAGTCTGTGAAATGTAGAAACCCTTTTTTTTGCATAAGATCTCATTTGAAATCAACAAAGAAAAAAGAAGATGCTGAATTGTGGCAGCGAAACAGATAAAATCTGTAACTGTTTTCATTGAGATGTGTAGTTTGCCGAAGTTGTTATTCCCAAAGCATATCATACTTTCCAGTTCTTTATCCGATTTGACAGAGGAGATCTAAAAAAAAAAAAAAAA
>VZRO01008083.1:161721-229708 GCA_013397915.1 Daphoenositta chrysoptera
AAAAAAAAAGCAAGAAAAGCAATGTCACCCTAAAAAGTCATTAACTGGTGTGATATCTCCTATCAACAAATTCTAGAATGGGAATTATAGATCACAGTCCATTATAAAAGGCAAAATAATAAATGTTAAAAGTGTCACTATTTGTATATTTTCAGTATTACCAATCAAAATTTCATTTGAATCTAATTTTATTTTCTTTTGATAGATACAAATAGTCCAAATTTACTTGCATAATAATAAGCAGCAACAGAAGAATACTGAGGTTAAAATTATTTCTAAGCTCCGTAAAATAGGTAAAATATTATCACAGCCTTTTAAAAAATGGCAGATTCAGGTAATATAATAGTCTAATCATAATAAATTTATTATAACTTATTAATGCTTTGCATTTTTATGAAGCCTTCACTCTGACAAGGACTGCAGTTCTTACAGTACAGCAAAGATGCTCTATGCTATTTTGTCTGCGCTGAGCAGACACAGGCAGAAAAGAAAAGTGTTTTGCTGAGCGATCTTCCAAGGGACTAATGGGTGCATTTCCAAGTGTCCACTGCCAGATTTAAATCAGGGGAATGATCCTTCTGTTGTTTACAAATCAGCTGGCCATATCTGTTAAGGTCATTGTGTTGACACCTGTGCCAGCTGGATCCCACACCTATTTTTTTCACATCTGAGTCCTGGACAGAGATACCAAGAATGCATAATGAGGAGAGGTAGCTTCTTTAATTTAAAATTAAAAAAAAAACCCCACCAATCAACAAAAAATGTTTACATGTAATTTTCATATTTCTTGCTATGTTTCCTCATCAAGGACTTTCAGCTTCATACTGCATACAGATGAATAAGTAGTTCATGAGTGAAGTGCTTAAGTTTTGGACAGATCATGGAGATAAAATGATGCATTTTCTGTTAGTCTTCTTTAGACAGTACCAGGTTAGTATGTTAGCACTTTATCTGAAAATAAAACTGAAGTTGAGAGTCACAAGACAAATGTAAAAATCCTCTCATTTGAAGAGTTGTGTTAATCTGGATAAATTATATTGTCAAGTAAGGTGCACACCTTAGGAAATAAGCAACTGAAACAAGAGAGAGGATGGTTTTGAAAATGGCTGTACTACAAGTGTCTTACACAACTCTACCTGAAGTCAATTGGTGGCTTTTGAAGCATATTGCTTTGTTTTCCTTAATGCATTTGTAACAAGAATAAGTTACTGACCTCGCTCGTCTCTGTGTTTACATCACGATTATGCACCTTCTGTTCTGTGAATACAGCTTTTCTACCTGGGGAAGAGAAGGGTGGTCCAGGCTCTGCTGCACAATTTTTTTGCTTCTGAAAACTCTTTTGGTGTGAGCCACACAAGTTACATTATCTGAAGGACTGCTTTGTGCAATGACAGCCTCCATAATGTAGGCCCTGGCGAAATTTATGAGGTGGAATTCCCTGATGGTTTTGCAAGCATTAAGTATTAAGAGTTTTTTTTCTCCTCTTATCACAACTTTCCAGAAATTTAAACATGAACAAGTAGAGGATATGAGGGAATTTTCCTTGAAAAGTAGTGGAAAATACTGACCTTTTACTTAAACTCATTCTGGAAATATTTAGCCTCAGGAGATATATTTTTGGGTAATTGTGATCATACAAAAACAAGAGACTGAGATTAAATCCCTTATGTAACTTTTATTACAGCTTCAGCTACCATGAAGGCTATAATTATGAGTGTAGTTCTTGTTGACTGTGGAAAGGTCCCTAAGCAATGTGCTTCTTTATGTATTCAGCAAAATGAAATAATTGCAGAGCTAACATCCACTCTTCTTCTGCGGAGACTTCTTCCATTGTTCTGCATTCTTCTGAAATTATGAAGACAGTGCAAATTAAAATTAAGAAATCGACTTTTTTCTTTAGGATTTGAAATTAATTTAAAATGCAAATTGCATCTCTCTATCTCTATTTATTACTTCAACAATCTAAACCTTATATCTCCACAACATTTTTTTAACCATATTGGTTTTCTTTGAAGAACATTCTTAGGGAAGTTGTGTTCAAAGGAGTTTTACATCCAACATACATAGACATGAGCAGCCTTGGATGGATGTTAGGAAGACAGGTTTTTTTGTTAGTTTGTTTTAATAATGTAATAAAATTTATTGCTTATTTGGTGAGTAGATTTTTGTAAATTCTTGCCATTTTCTAAGAATGGGTATAATAGAGCTAGGACAAGGCAGAACTAAAATCCTAGAAAATATTAAAGAAAAATCAAGTCCTGTATTTCTCAAGATTGGCACTGATTGTTTGGAACACTTCACGGTATTTGATGGTATATCTGTATGTCAGCAGCTCATTTTAAAAGGGTAATTGTAGCATCCTGTTCATTTCATTATGCAGACAGTCCACAAAGAAACAATTCCTTGAATTCAACCCTGACTCCTGGAGACATGCTCACAGCACCAGAGCTCTCTGGAGACAAATAATTTTGCATTTAGATCTGTATTTAGATTATGTTCAGTAACTAATGAAAGGGGTCAGTAACTGAAGAAACAATGATATTGACTATATTTTATTTTTTTATTAACTTTTTTAAGGTAAACCTTTTTTTCTGTGCACAGAAGATGATTGTGGGGATGGGGGACTTTACCATAGTATTATGAAATATTATACTTAAATACATTTGTATAGGGACTAAATTAATGCTTCATGACAAGCTAAGTCTTGTACCACTCTTACCTTCTGAATATTTAATTTTGCAGCCTAACCTTCCTCTGAATGTAATGTATATGGGAATTTTCCTGTGTGTATGTATAAACGTGTATACATGAGCAAAATAACCTTGATGGTGCTAAAGTGTCTTTAAAAACAACCACAGTCACTGGCATTTTATTTTTGCACATCTGTTCTTTAAGCTGTAACCCAGGTAAAACAGATCATTTCTCTGAACTAATTTGATTATACAGTATCACACTGTCAAGCCTGTGCACAGAAGGTATGAAACTAAATTAGACAGTTCATTATGGTTTTTACTTCTGGGATCCACTGGAGTTTCGTTTTCAGGTTTTCTGTTCCTCTTTAAAGAGGTAATTAATTCCTTCAAAGAAGGTGGTTTGAAAAAAATAACATGTAACCAAACTCAAAACAATAGGTGTTTTTACATATACCAAATTACTTTCTTCATCATGACTGCTAAAGGGGAGATCAATAATTAATAATTCAATTACTAGTTTACAAAGGCTTTTATTGCAGTGTCAAGGTGATGAAAAAGCCTCTTGCACTGTTTTTTTTGCTGCCACTACAGCTTACTGAATCAGCAGATGTGCTGCATATTTCTAGATCATTTATGGCTTGTGTGCTGCCAGGGATGGATGATACTTTGGACTTACGGCTGCTATTAAGCTCTCGTCTCTTAAAGCAAATAATTTTAAAAGTAAAGTGAATGTATGCTGTGTCTCCTGCAATTTAGTTCTGAGAAGGTAGCAGGTTAAAAATTATACTTGTTTAGACAACCAGAAAGATATTTGTACTCCACGTGTGAAATGTTAGGTCAGAAAGACCTTTAAACCATGTTTAAAGAAAGACAACCTGCTATGACTTTAAAAGAAATTCTGTATTTCTTTGTTACACATAGTTTTAAAAGGTGATATTTGCCACAGTCATTGTACTTCCCTCTTGATTGTTAGGTAGAATGTTAAAATTTGCCCATGTCTTTCTGCATAATGTCAACTGAGAATTACAGACAAGAAAATAAATGAGCTTAACTTCTGAATAGTAATTTACTATTCAAATACTAGTTGTTCAAGTATGTAATACAGAGGATTTTTTTAAAGGTTATTTTTATTTCTATTCTGAAATGTGCATATCCTTATCAGCGATCAAGACAGAGTGAATTTAGATCTTCTTCTGTACCCACTGAGAGTTTGTAAGAAATTATTGGTAATACTGTGCTTAAAAACATGAACCGGACCTTTTTTGCATTACTCCTTCCCTTCTGCTGTCCTTATAGGATAACAGCCATGTCCAAGGGTAAAAGTGGAGGGTATCTTTTCATCCCAAACAAAATCTAATAACTGAACAGAAAAAGGTAGCAAGTATCTGGAACTTAGATATTGGTTTGATTATTTTATAAGACTGTTATGAAAATAAATTAAATATTTTTGTATTTTAAATTTATTATTATTGTTGTTGGTGATGAATTCTAGTAGATAAATAGATATATTATTTGTATATTGGTTATCTCATACTGAAAATCACAAAATGAGTAATTCTTAATACCACTTTTTGGTAGCAAGATGTCAATGATCTTGACTGGAAGTAGTGGAGAGAAAGGAAATAGATGTGATCAATGAAACAACTGGCTGATCCTCAGTCATGATACATGGGTGGTTGATGATGGAAATTGATTGTAGATAATGATGTGCCTATGATAGGAGCCATCTCTATGTTAGTAATGTCTCCTTTCATTCGGATTAGCTCTACATGACATTGGGGATAGAAGATAGAAAACTGTTATGAATAAATATATTTATGTCTCTTTAAAGCTAAGCTAAGAAGACTTTCCTTCCTGACATGTTCACTATTTCAGCTTTACTTATGGTTGATAGTTCTCTTGGTGAAATTAGTACAGCTTGGTCATGAGTACAACTGACATGTTAAGTCCATGTCCTTATTTGTGAATTTAACGTCATGCCTCATGAAGAATCCATTCCTTTGCTGTCTTTCTTGGTCTCCTGTTGTCTTCACTTTGCAAACTTGAAGCTTACTTATTAATTAAGATAAACTGATTCAAAGTAGCTTAGGGTTATTTTCTGTAATAATTAGCATTGACATCAAAGCAGTAAAGCTTGAAAGTAAATAAGCACACAGTATAAGGGAGGTTTTTTGTTTGTTTTTCTCTGTTAATTTCTTTTTTCTCTTGTTAATAAGTATTAGAAGGAACAATGTGAATAGAAAACATTATTATAGGCTCCCTGTCAACAGATGTCCATTACTAAAAGGAATTAAGATGTGCCTGGTTATACACTGCCTCTCAAAGGTAGAGAGCTTATGTCTGTCCAAATAGAAAGAGGGTCACATTTAAGATTCACTACATGTGCATTAAATCCTATGGCCCTGAGACTTGGAAATGCCAGGCAGCCTTGTTGGAGCTACTCTGACAGTCATTTTGGCAAAGCCACAACTTCAGAATGTGGAGTGTATATCTCTGGAAAGCTGAGTATAGGGTAAGCCAGCACAAAGTGAATTGCATAAGCAAATATGTCTACTAATGCTAAATAGGATTTTCCTGAAGCTACTTATTTCTTCAGTTTAACCAAGCCTTCGTCAGTGAGTGTATATAAAACAGTAATGAAAAGAAAAGTCTAATGGAAGTAGGAACTGAGAGCACACAAAACCCCAAACCTGTTTCCTAAACTTTGCAGCTGTTTCTCACAAATTTTCATAGTGCTCCAATTATGAACTGTCTTCACTTCCAGGGGGCTATAAGGCTTGTTTCCAACTGGCTGGTCAGGTTTCACTGTTGCCTTCCTGTTGGCAGCAAAAGAGTTGAATTTGCCTGGACTGGTTTCAAAGACTGAGGAAGGAATTTCTTGTGCATTTGCAGTTTGGTTCCCAGTTGTGCAGCAGCTCCAACACATCACAGAACCATTGTATCTTCTGTGCTTCCTTAGCAGTTGTTTTCCAAGATGACTCATTTTTCTGATTCAGGATTTTACTGATGCAGGAATAAAGGTTTTTTTTTTTTTCTCACCTTCTAGATACCAGTTAATTCCTCTGTGCATTATATCCAAGAACTTGTTAATTTTCAGTAGACTAGTCTGTGAAAAAGGATGTGCCCATTGAGAACACCTAAATGGGCTATCTGGTTTTAGTTGATGAGAACATTATCACAGTATTACATAACACTAAGCTGATGAAACAAGGACCAGATATGGGATTCTTTAATAGGATTAAAAGGTTTTATTCTCCCCTGCATTGTTTCCTCTTTATATGAGCCCCTCATTCAGGTATAGGCAAGCTGGTTTTGCTGATACTTGTTCCAGGCCTGATATGGTGAAGAACTTGTGATCAAGATGTCAGTTGCAACCCTAAGCTGAAGGGATGCATGGTTATAACAGACAATCAGGGGAGATGTCCGAGGTCAGCCCATGAACACATATGTGGTCTTCGTGGATGTGAATACTGA
The DNA here is from genome assembly GCA_013397915.1 of Daphoenositta chrysoptera. NCBI lineage: Eukaryota > Metazoa > Chordata > Aves > Passeriformes > Daphoenositta > Daphoenositta chrysoptera. The sequence goes on from VZRO01008083.1 coordinate 167,889, forward strand.
AGAAAAAGGAAAAAAGATGTCTTTTAAAAATAATAATAAAAGAATAAAAAATTGCTTTTGATTACTTGCTGCTGGGCATGATCCAAAAATACTGTCTTATTGAGACTTTCCAATGTGTTTTTTCCTTGTATCCTGTCAAAAGAACTTCATTTCTCAGGCACAGGCTCTAAACTTCATAAAACAGACAGAAGAAGGGAAAAAGTGAAAATGCTACAAGTAGGGTCAGAAGTGTAATTTGGAGTAAACATCTTCCTAAGATAAAATCTTAAAGACAATGAAGCAAGAGAGAAATCCATAGGATATTATGCCTTATTAGTTCTAGTTTTCCCTGATCTTATTAAAGTGGAAGAAAGTATATAATAAAGGGATGCAAATCTGAAAAATTTGAATCCCAATAAGAAAAAAAACCTGGCAGTGGTAGATTGGGACAGTATAAAATGTCTGGCTATTTCTCATAACTAAACACTACCTGTCCATTTTCTTGTTGATCCAGAGTGTGAGTTTGTGTACTGCATCATATGATAGAGGTCATGCTGTGACATAAAGGGTCACACTTCAGGTGTCTTATGAGAGACATGATTGTAAGTGTATATGGTCATCTAGTTTGTGCACTGAGCTGTGACAAAATGTGTTTGCCATGTTGATATGCTTTCTTTCAATCTATTCCAAGGAAAGACATTTATCAAAATATATTTGACTAACAGACTGAGCATAATTTTGTTTTAGAAAATGTAATTTTGAAGAAAGTCTTTCCTGCAATTGAAATCCTTCCAGCAAAACATAATTTAAAAAATACTTACAGTAAATATTCTTCTATTAATAGTGATCCTAAATCTCAGTTTCAGAAAGAGAGCCAGAATGAAATAGACATGCTGAAACCCTTTCCCCCTCACATTAGATAAGCCTTTACATCAAGAGTAATATCTTTTCTGTTAAGCAGTCCTTGTAGTAGTTGAAAACAAGGCTACACAGTTTTTGAGGTTTTTTTTCCCCCAACCTTCAATTTTAGTAAGATTTTCCCCCAAAGAGTGTCCCTTAAATAAAAATAAAAAAGAAATTCAAGATATTTCTAAGTTCTCATTGACTAACTCGTGGGGTACAGAGGCATTTCTTTGGTAGCAGCATCTTTATTCAATGCTTGTATGCTGTCAGTGTCATCATTCTTGCCACATGGGTGTGCTCTGTTACCTGCTCCCACCTCCCCCAGTTTTTCTCTCACCTGCCTTGTGGAATGCAGCACTTTGCTATTCACTAATGAAGATTTATACATTTTTCTCCTAATTGCTGCATTTCTCTGTTTCTCATGTATTAAAAGTCAAAATGTATTTCATATCCTTTACATAAAGAACAGGTTCTCTTTTTTTGCTTTGGTAAGACCAGATCCTTCAGACATTTTTCTAGGCTGTTTTATGTTGAAAATTGACAAATCCAGGGGAATAATTATTTCCCATCAAGAAATGTTGAAATGCATGGTGGGAATTTTCAAAGCCTCCTCTAAGACCTGCAGTAAGGTGCTTCTTTTTGTAATCAGTGCTCAAACTGCATCAGTCGCTGTGTTGAAAAATATTTATGTGCTTTACAATCAACTGTGTGACAGACAACTTTACATTTGTTCCTGCACCAAAAGCTAGAATGTCCCTGAAATGTCCAGAGCTGACAAAGCAATTGTTTAAGCACTCATATAATCACCTCCAGGCAATTTTAGCTGTGTAGCTCCTCTTTGGATTCACCCACTGTGTGGCAGTCTAGATGGATAGTATTGCAAACACAGAAAGGAACTTGCTGAAATGGAAGTTCTTCAATAGCTGTCGTTCACTCTTTACTTCACTCCAGAGCCCTTCTGGTACAGGGCTGCACTGGGAGTTGTGCAGTCAGGAGAAGGATGAAGACACACGGGATGTGTTCAGCTCACTGTACCCCTATGCTGAAAATCAGCTTGGAGGGGGAATATACTCACTTAATTAATTTTCTTGTAGGCAAAGACCTATGNCGAATATACTCACTTAATTAATTGCAAGGTTAAATCGTTTGCAGTTTTGAGTACCATTACTGGCTCAAGTAGTCAGAAGTATGTGTTCAGTATACACTATGTAGTCAGGAAGTCTCCTCAGCCTGATGAATTTACAGTTATATGACCTGTCTTTTTTGGCATTGAGATTTGAATTTGAGGACAATGTTTTGTTTTATTTGGTTCAAAACAAGATTATGTTTTTAATTTACTAAGGGAAACAGTTGACAGTTTAGAGAGGTCTTGGTTTAGGTAGAAAGGGACTGGGTTATGATTATATCCTATGTGAAGATTTTGGGCACTTTAGAGCATCTAAATGACTCTGTATCAGTAGAATAGCCAATTAAATTGAGTGCTTTATGTCTAACCTGTTTGGAAGATAAATGGTTTTGGACTTGACCATGAACTTAAACAACACTCAAAAAAGAGTAGACATGCACCTCGTAGGTTAGATACAAATTCCTTAATGCTTTATAAAAGATATTCAATTACCATATTTCTGTGTGGCAAAGCCATTATAGGAAACAAAAAACTAGATAATCAAGGATTAAAATATAAGGGAAACAGTAACTGACCAAAAGTCTTTTAAAATATACTCTGACATTTGAAGTTCCCATTGCTACAGGAAGGTCCCATCGCTGGGGGTTCCTGACTGTAGAAGAAAAATATTTTTTCCTCTGCCTGTTTGATTGTGTCTAAAGAAAATAAGCAAAACACATTGAACCCCAGTAAGATTGCAGAGCCTTCAGCTTAACCTCGTTCCTACAGAAAGGCTAGGTTACTGAGGTATACCCAGATTTCCATATACACATAGAAGTCATTGACATTAATAAGAGCAGACCTCACATATGTCCTCTTTATATCTAGCTGCACTCCTGAACTCACGAGGCATCTGGATATTGTTATAATGGCATAGGCTAAGATTGTATCTTGCTTGGTAATATATTGGATCCTTTTTCCATGAATGATGGTTTTGATATTATAGCTTATGTAATTTATCAGTGAGGTGACATTTCCTTCCTTAGTAATTTCTGCAACATACCCTAAATGTATACATTATCAATAATAAAGTATCTTCTATTGTGGAAGAGAAATTTCTAAGAGAGCAGCAAGTGCATTTTCTGGTACTCAGAGTTACAACAACAGTGTCTTTGTTACAAAATACCATGGTTTAACCTTTTATTTCTTTACCTTATTTTCTTTTGTTTATTTACTTTTAATTTTTTTTTCTTGTAGGCAAAGACCTATGTTTAACCTTTTATTCCTTTACCTTATTTTCTTTTATTTACTTCTATTTTTTTTTTCTTGTAGGCAAAGACCTATGTTTAACCTTTTATTCCTTTACCTTATTTTCTTTTATTTACTTCTATTTTTTTTTCCTTTTAGGCAAAGACCTATGTGCCTTATATATCTTACTTCTAATTCTACAAGATTTCAAAAATCATTTACGTAGTCAAGAATTTAATATTTATAGAACTTGCACTGAAAAATTTATGTCCAGTGATTTTATCAAGCCATTCATTGTATCTCAAAAAGTTGTAGGTATACTAAACCATACATGTCTCTCTTAAAAATGTGATACACTACGGGGCTTCCAGACAGCCATCCTTTTATTAATTTGCATAGTATTTATGACTGTCATTTAGAGCACTTAATGCAGTGTTAAGGGCAAAATTTATAAGATCTACAATGGCTTTAAAATTTCTAATTAATATGATAATTTTTGGAAACGTATAACTACATATTTTACACGGATAAAACCAAAACAGTTTTTGGATGGAGTTGTTGGTTATTTTCATTTTATAAATGCTAATTAATTAGTAGTTACTGTGAGAGATAACCAAAATAAAAAGAAAGTCAGCCTTCTACATCTTATTTGAAAAAGAAAAGGGAAAATGGTAGAACAAGAAGTGTAATCAGGTAACAGGCTAAATTTTGCAAGTGTTCCTCTGTGCAGGTTTAGTTCCAGGGCTTATCATTTGATGAAGAGTGACTATTTTTGAAAAATAACTGAATCTAATCTTGGACACATACAATTTGTGGATGCACCATACAGTAATAGATGGGTAAGAGGACTTGGAGTAAGTGGAAACCAGCTACACCAGCACATGAGTGTGGGACCAATGCTTAAAGGCCCCAGGGAATTTGTAAAACAAGCAGTATGCAGGCTGGAACTCTTGCTATCTTCTGGATATCTCTAAATGTATATTTATGAGTGAGGGCTAGATCTTCATGAGCTCACTGATATTTTCACTCAGTACCCCTTGAAACAATGTCTGGAGGCAGAAGTAGCACTGGAAATTCCATTGCACAAGTACCTCTAGCAAAATGTTACTAGCTTTCAAAAGAGTATTTTTTTCCCCTTTAGCAGGATAGCCACACTTTTATCTGTAATACAGGCAAGATGTTAACATTTGTGGTAAAGCAGTTTTGGTAAGAATTTCCCATTTTGAAATGTTATCTTCCTTTCAAGAGTCAAGAAACATAGCTAATAGATTTACAGCTTATTTATTATTTAGGAAATATGAATGAATTGAGGCTTCAGAATAATTTCGGAAATTGTAATAAAAACTTTAACACTGTTTTTACGAAAGAAAACGCTATTTAATATGCTACAATATTTCTGCAATGTGTAAGGGACTAAGTTCAAAGTATCTTTTTGAAAAAAGCTTTTGTATTTTGACTATTTACTCCTTTAAAATGAAAATAAGACTTCTTTTTTTTTTTCCATATGGCATATGCAAGTCTCTATATTAGGAGGAAACAAGTGGAAAAAGATTATATTTTTCATTGTACATATACAATATACGAGGTTGGACTTGATGATCTCCAAGGGCTTTTACAACCTGATTAATTCAATGGTACCTCTATGAGACTGTTTTACTTTTCTAAAGCCTCTATTAAATTTCTTGTAGTTTTATGGGGCTGTATCTACACATCCTCTCTGTAAAGTTTTCTAGACAAGTGTTAGGACAGTGCTAAGACTTGTTAGTTACATTTCACCATCCTACTGATGTAGTTCCAGAGGAATAGGTTGAGCAAAGCAGGATTTGTAGTAACAGAAAATATAAAAAAAATTTTGAGGTCTGTATTTAAAATACCAGAACTACTTTGCTTTAGTTTGGTCAAATTTGATAGAAAAGTAAACATTTGTTTCCTGCATATAGTAATATAAAAATATTATGTAGCATGCAGTAACAAAATATTTTTCATGTAACATGTAGCAACAATGGTGAGGGGAAAAAAAAGGAGAGAAATGTCATAGTGCAGAATGCGTGGGCTTAATTTACAGTTTAAAGTACCTACATAAAAGAGAATGTTTTATTAAAATACATGATTCATTCCCCAATTCTTTGGACAGCAGCATTAATTTAGATCTCTTCTTTAAAACTGTTTTCCAACCTTTCTTTCTACCATGTGTCTGCCATGGAGGTTAAATTCTGACTCGATGAGATATTTATATGTTTTGTCAAAACCCTACACACTCCCCGTTGTGGGATACCTGTACTTACTGGAATTAGTCCTGATATTTAACCAGTAGACAAAGCAAAGTTAATATGCTTTTTATTCTGAATATAGTTTCTAGAAATTTTTTTCATTTAACCTTCCTTAAAACATCATCTACTGCAAAGCGAATATAGAGTGCCATTGTTTTAAGTATTTCATTGACGTGATTAGAATAAATACTAGTTTGTGTTAGAGAAGCAAAGAAATAAGTTCCTTAAGACGTTCTGTATTCAAATGCTTTCCCTTCTGGATATTCTGTCAGAAATACAGTTTGCCTTTTCATTTAATTTACTGTAAATAATTTTATAGGGACAGTTAATGAACCTGGTGCAATGATGCTTTGCACTGTACATAATTTTATGCACAGACAGACACACACACAAATGTATCTCCTTCCTCACTGTTTTTCATATTCCATGTACTCTGTTGTTGGAGCCTGAACTTTTTCTTGGAAGCCCTTTGCAAGTCCTTCTGGCAGAGGTTATGAATCAGATAGGATAATCAGAAGTCTTTACAATTTTACTGTATCTTTGTTTGTCCTTTCTTTCACCTTTCCTTTACTGCACTATCTTGTCTGTCTGATTCTCACAGGAGACATGGATTACAACTGGTTGGACCATACGTCTTGGCATAGCAGTGAGGCATCCCCAATGTCTTTGGTGAGACATGTGGAGCCTTACCACTTAGTTTCCTTTATCATTTTACATTTCCTCGGTTTTATTTACACCTTTGCATGTTTTCTTTTTTGTATCCTTTTTTTATCCCACACCTATAGGGGACAATCAAAGGGGAAAAAGAAAAACTAGTGAGCAGGCAGTTTTGTCGGATTCTAACACCTTATCCGAGAGGCAAAAGAAAATGGTGTGCTTTGGTGGCCACTCTTTGGAAGAGGACTTGGAATGGTCTGAGCCTCAGATAAAAGACTCTGGGGTAGATACGTGTAGTAGCACAACTCTAAACGAGGAACATAGCCATAGTGAGAAGGTACTGAGATTACGGAGCCTGCATTTTAACCTGCTCATTTGGTCTTTGTTTGCTCTCTGTCACTCATTAAAATAGTGCATAAAATAAAAGATAGGGTGTTTCTAGAGACAATATTTCTTAAGGTGCAGAAAAGAAAAACAAATGAAAAGTCTTTGCATGCTTGCAGCTTTTACTGTTTGGCAGCCTAAATAAAAAATTGAGAGGCATAAAGGAATGTTGTTCTTATGGTTGCAAATTAGCATATCATGATATTACCTTAAAGAATAAAGTAATTAACAATAAGGATTCTACCAATTGGCTTATTTGATTAACTATTTCCAAACTCCTGGGGCTGAAATTAAATTAATAGTTTAAACCCCAGGTGAAAAAGGGAGAAAATTGGGTCTCTCTGCACAGAAAAGTTGTTTTTCTTTTTTCCCTTTCACTGTCATGGTTGTTCATTTGTTTTGTTGCCATGCAATTTTGTGCAGTACTGTGCAGAATTAAAGGCTTTGCCATCTGCTTTGGTATTTTTTATTTTTGCTTTCTGTTTGGTGGAGATTATGATAAATCTTTTTAGAGTTATTAGTGGTAATGGGAGCAGATTTATCTGTGCCTGCTAATTTTGCATGAAATAGTGCATGAAATAATATTTTTCTGTGAAAAAGTACTATGATTACACAAAAGAAAATCTTAAAAATTTATTAATTAGGCTAACAGACAAGTATAACTCTGCCCATGTATAGTAATGGAATAATAAGGTTCACTGTAACCGTGCTTCATGTGTGAATTAATTATTCCAAGAAGGAAACAAAATATTCAAATGAAGTCATGGGTATACCTTTTAACAGTATTTTAAAATTTTAATCTAGTAATACTGAGAGAAAGGAAATCACTAAAAATATTTGTTGGTCTTGGATAAAAATTGGTGTGTTTGAAATAGTGGAAAAATAATGCATTCCTTATATCAAATTTGCAGTTTGAGTTAAACTTCTTTTCCAGTATTTATCTTATACTAGACTTTTAGTGATGTTTTTCTCAGTATTCAGGTGTGATTCTCATTGTGTGTAGATAACTATGTGTAGTTGTCTATATCTGTCAAATCAAGATGGAAAGATTGTTCTAGATATTTACAAATTGGATTTAGTAAAATAGATAATGTTATTAAATATTAGACATCCATTGTGATGAATGATATTTCCAAATAAATGTTTTCCAGCACAGTTTTCTGTCATTTTTGACATTAAATATTAGTGTAATCATAGTACTTTTATAGCATTTTTAAAATATATCAGGAAATGAAAAGTATTACTGAAATATTTTTCATTAAAATACTATTCACTGTGTTTTCCATTAACACCATATGATAGCATCCAGTAACTTGGCAACCATCCAAAGATGGAGATCGTCTCATTGGTCGGATTTTGTTAAATAAACGACTAAAAGATGGAAGTGTGCCTAGAGATTCAGGAGCAATGCTTGGATTGAAGGTTGGTGATGAATAATTTTGAAACTAACTCTCTCAGTTAAATTAGCTAGTTTTATAATTAAAGTATTCTCATATTATATAGTCTATGAATACCAATATTGATAATGCCTTATCGTTCTCAAAATTACAATATAGACATTTTATATACATTTACCTAGGGTAATTTTGCAGGGTCCTTGGCAGAATGAAAAAATTGTATTTTTCTGAAAGACTAGACATGTTTTCACAAGTTTTCCAATGTCTTAGCAAAGTACTAATTGCACCCTTGCTAGGCTAGGTAAATCCTGTCTATGTTCTTCAGTATGGAGCACTGCACCATGGTATAACTTCTATTTCCCAAGAAGGGGAAGAAAAGTAAAAAATAAATTAACTCTCTTGAAGACCTGGGGGACATCTGGGAGTTAATGACATTTCAATCCAGATCAGAGTATGCCAATGGAACTTCCTCTTTCTGAATTTTTTTCTCCTCTGATTGTTTGATTTGCCACATTTTAAAAACAAAAAAATGAAAAATTGTTTAATATTATTGTTTTTCATCACAAAATAATGTACTACATTTTTTCATGTATGAACCTCTTTTTCATGATGCAGTGCTCTTTAAACAGATTATGAATTATTTCCAGCCCATATATTGATCTCAATTTTGTGTGACATTAGTATTTGCTGTTTCAGAAATACTAGTACAAGAATGAGAAAAAACTATACACAGTGGAAGAAACAAACTTGTATTTATTTTAATTCCATATCCTTGCTGTGAGAAATTATAAGTTTAAATTTTCTGTTCTCTATTTTACACCACTCTTACTTCACCTCAGGTATACAGATTAGGTTATAGTCACACCCTATGAGTAAGGATTAAATCAGTGTAGTTATGTATTACATATAGTAACATGTTTTGGAAATATTTTAAATTTTTATTTAATTAATAAATAATTTTATTTTAAGTCAGTGGAGAAGTCAGTTGAACATCAAGTTTTATATGTTTATTTTTGTCTTATTTTCTGAAAATGCCAGAGAAGAGATTAACAGTGCCATTAGGAAGCATTTTTTGTTTAAACATCTATTAAAATTTATAAATATGTTAAAATTTCTAAACTCTTGTATTATGAAGATCAACTCTTCATTGAGATTCATTAATAGGTCAGATTCAAGAGTAACTACTTTTTAATCTCAATAGACATTTGGAAAGAGTGATTTCCAACAGTTATTCCTAACCTGAATTTTCAAGTATTTACATATTGAAAGTAAACTAAACTGAATATAGTATTAAAAATTTTAAATCCCAATATGAAGACTGTTAAGAAACCTTTAGAATTTGAAGATTATTCAGTTATGACTGATTCTGTCATGTAAGTCTGGTTCTAAGATAATATTAAGGTCAAACCTGTTGAAGTTCTCCATATAGGAATTTTCAGTGTGAAAAGTATTTTCATCTGACTTGCCAAGACAAAGGGAATTTCATTCATTGCTTAGTGTGAACATCCTGAGTTCTGTTATATTAATATATCTTTTTCCAGTTAAAAATTACTGAAGTGAGCAATCTAATGACCAATACCTTACATTGTTTTGGGTGGTAATTTATAATGCAATGAGATACTACACATATATTTACTAAAATTTAAAAGCTTTAGTGTTCTCCATATGCATTGTTTTTCGATTGTACCAATTGCCTGAATAGCTAGAAAAATAACCTGTCATAGCCAAATTTCTGTAGTGTTTTTTTTATATGTGTTACCTGGGCTACATAAAACCCAAGGAAAAAGCTGAATTCTTCTTTCTATTTCTTCTTTCTATTGCCAGAAGATTTAAATAATTTAAAGTAATTTTCATACTATGAAAATACTTCCCCTTTGAAACAGGTAGTAGGAGGAAAGATGACTGAATCAGGTCGACTCTGCGCATTTATCACCAAAGTTAAAAAAGGAAGCTTAGCTGATACAGTGGGGCATCTTAGACCAGGTATGTATCTACTACAGATCTATACTGCTGAGTTGCTTTTCTGAAGGTGATAACAACTGAGCAAGTTTAATTAAATGTGAAATTATGTTAAATAGATGTGATGAAATACCACAGAATTCAACCTCACACTGTTACTAGACGGCTGCTTTTGTGAAATAGATATTTTCATGTTGTTCAAAAAATATTTAAACATTTTTGCTCATTTTTATACTCAAAGTAATATTCCGTTTATGTCCTTCCTAGTAATTTTGATATATATTTTGTGGCATTATTTAGAGCAAACCAAGCTATTACAAATGTATGAACAGAACCACCTTGGCTAGGAAGCTGCTTCTGTTCCAACATGCAAACCATAGATTGCTAGATTTGAGAATGTTCATGAAATATTAATTATTAACAGAATAAATATCTGAACCTTAAATACTAAACTTTTAAAAGTACATGGATCTTCAAAACAGTAAGTTGATGAGATAAGATGTTTTAAGGATAGGAATTTTCTAAAGAACATGTTGGGATTTCTGTAAGCCACAGCTGCCAAAGTGAGTGAGAGCAGCATCTAACTCAACAGGGGTCCTATTTATTAAGTTATTTTTTCACAGAACTTTATGTATTTGAAGCTGACCTGCAGAAAGCCTGTAATACTCAGGATTTTCCTGCACAAAGGCCTCCAAACGTGTTCTATAACACAGGTTGCACAATCCAAAAAACTGACAATAAAATGGCTTAAATTGTCATTGGTAGTGGTGTCCACAGCAGACTTTCTAAGCAGGGTGTTATTAATTAATTTACAGGTGATGAAGTATTAGAATGGAATGGAAGGATACTACAAGGAGCCACCTTTGAGGAGGTGTATAACATCATTTTAGAATCCAAACCTGAGCCACAAGTAGAGCTTGTAGTTTCAAGACCAATAGGGTAAGTAATTTCATGATTTTTTTGTATTAAATATGATAAAAGTGTTGCTAAATTTCACTTTTAGGATGGAGTATATCAGACATTTAAAAACATTGTGAACAGCATAATCTTATGCAAAATTCTGTAAACCTAAAGTGTAGCTAGAATGATAGATCATGCCAGTGAGTAAAAAAAGCTGGTGTGAAATCCTGTATTCTCAGTCTCAAGCATCATCTGCTATTATGGTTAAAAATAGATTCCCTTCTCTGGCTTTTCAATTGGTGAGCCAGCCTATATTGGCTCTGAAACTGTGGTAATACTCTTTGTTGTTGTAATTCTTGACTGCTGATTTTTATTTCTCCATTCCAATTTTTCATAATGCATACATGAAATTATAAGATCATATTTTGTCTACAACCTGATGATGAACTCTATTTACTGAGAGTCTGCAATGTAGAATTTTGTGTGAAATATAATATGCTAATGAAAAAATCAATATGCTTTGGAAAGTATCAAATCCACATTTACATCATCTTCATCTATGGAATCATTTAAATTATTGCTTGTTATCTAATACAGAACATATCTGAATGAATAGTTAGAACTGTGTGGGACTTTTTCTTCGGTGCTGTACATTGGCCATTTTTATTAACTTACCTCTCAATGTCTAAACGTAATTTTTTCTTGCATAGCAATAGTTGCTTCATTATATTAGACTGTGAGTACTTCCCTTTTATCTGTTCTTTTTCTTCCAAGTTCCTACAGCCTAAAGTCATTATGCATAATGTTTTAAATTCCCCGTTGGAAGTTCCATATCTGGTCACATCAGGGTTGTGAAGAGGGGAATGCTTATCACTGATTTTGAAGATGCCTACATTGCTAAGAATTTTCTTTTTTCCCTCAGAATTTATTGTGATGTACAGGACACAACTGGACAGGGTGATAGGTAATATCATTTAGGTTCCCTTTTCCATGTTAGGTTGGACCAGATGATCTTTCAAGATTACTTCCAACCTGGACTGTTTTAGGATTCTGTAATTACATTTTATTAAATATATTTATCCCTTTATTTTGTATAAGATGCACCTTACCTTAATATAAGGAAACATGACTAAAAATTAAGAAGTACTAAAAAAATCTAGAACCATATAATCTGAGAATGGCATTTCAGTGAGGATGACTGTTATGGTTTCAGCTATAATAGGAGCTTATTGTGTTGGACACATCAGGTACTTAATGTGTAGAAACTTAATTTGGTAGGGCAATTTTAAACAAACTTGATAATAACAAAAACTGCTTTATCTTGTCATTGAGATGAGAATTTATCTCCTGCATACATATGGAATTTCGAATCCTTTAGGCTAAAGACTATCATCTGTCCTATCATTAAAAACCTTTGCATAACTTGGGAGGTGTGAGTATAATAGTAATGCTAAGGGACAGACTACATTACTTGTCTCAGAAAAGGAGGTCTCAAATTAATTTTATACACAAATCTTTCATAGTATCTCTCAAATAGAAGCTTATAGCAAAAGTTTCAAGGAACAACTCACATCTTGAAAATACCCCTTTTTTAAAATCTTTCTGCATTCTCTTCGTTGTGTAAGATCTGTATTATTTCTTGTGCTTTTATATTTGCTGCCTGTTGTTCAGCTTCCTTACCATCATGTCTTCTGTGATGTTGTTGTCACTAGAGCAGCTCATCTATAGCTCCTTAAACAGTGATGTGGGCTCTCAAGATGCCTTCTGCATTAACTGCTTGCCTCATGGTCTGAAGAACTGAGCTGGATCAGTGATAAAAGAGTTGCTCAGTGTATTTGATTCCCAATGTCTTTTTGCAGTAGATGTAAATGAGTGTCAGTGATGAATACTTCCTACAAATTGGTAGGTTTTAGATTATGGTTAGGTGTGTGTAACTCTTTGGAGTTTGATATTAACAGCATAATTTCAGAAATGTTTTTCATGAGGTTAGAGCTGATGAGCTGGAAAGACTGTATTGCTTTTCTCAGTTTAGAAGATTCAATTCATCATCAAACGAACAACAGAAATTAAAACCCTACACTTGTCCAGGGAAACAGGACACAGGATTGTGTTCTGCTCTGGGAAATAAAGTTTCAGTGTATGCTAAATCTTAAAATGTTCTTATTTACCTGATATCAGAAGAGATATTTATATATTTTAGTTAGATTTATTGATGCCCAGTTGAAGGATTTCACTTTCTTGATGGTTTCATGGCAACACTTTAAATTGTGCAAGAAATCTTCAGTTACTGGCAATTAACTTAGCTGAGAATCTGTTGCCAGATCCTGATATTCTGAGCATGAAACCAAATTCCAGTAAACACAGTTATTAGTTTTTCTCTTTATTATAGGCTGACTGCTATGAAGACTGAAGATGACAAGCTAAGCTGACAAGGCAGATATAATTGAAAGCCATTCTAAAAAAAAACCCCAACAACACAAAACATGCCAGTTTGTCATGCAATTTACCACTTTTTCCATCTTAAAATAAAAGCTGATGGCCAAGTTACTAACCAGTGTGAGCTGGCTGTCCCTTATACAGAAGAACTTACCTATTTTCTGCTTTCTAATTCTCAGAAATAGATAACTTAAAATGCATGTTATTTTCATGGTTTCATCTGTTTTGAATTTGGAAGAAATAATGCACTGTGTTTTAATAATTCCTCTATGCAACCTGTTTGCAGTGGAACATATTATGCAAAGAGTCATTATAAAACTAATTTTACTTTTTCTCTATCTGTTTATCTCGATGAGAGTTCCTTGTAAGAAATACCATTCACACTACCATGAAATATGGGAATCTGTATGCTTTAGGAGCATAAATGATAATATTCAAAGCTCTAAAGTTTATTTTTTCAGCTATCTACAGAAAACTCTTATTCACTCTGTTCAGAATTATTTATATTATATATATATATATATGCACATATATATATATAAATATGTGTGTGTGCGTGCGTGTGTTTTCAAGATTTTCTTTTCAGACTCATATGGTAGAAGAAATCTTTTGAATTTAAGAGTTAAGCTCAAGAGTGTATTTGTGAGTCAATTACTAGGCGAGTATTGGATCCTGTAATAAATTCTCTATATATCAAATATACAAACTTAAATATTTGCTTCTTCAATAGAGCTTGTGAGTTTCTCACAAGTTTTGGGTACTAGCAACAGAGATTTTTCCTTGTCTGTTGTGGGCACTTAGAGCAGTTACATGCCTTCTGATTTGTTTCAATTATTGGATACTGTGCATCAACTCACTTGTAAAGAGTCCTCAGTCTTCTTAGTAAACCTGTCTTTCCAGTGAGTCTTGAAAATGTTTGGAAAAGGTATACAAGGTATTCTGGAAAAGCTTTTCTAAAGGAAATAGATAAGTTATTTACATATCATACTGACTCTTTCATTGTATGAGACAGTGGATATCACTGAAACATTTATCATTTCCCCTTCCTTTTCATTTACCTTTTGGTGGGCTGACCTTGACTGAGCACCAGAGATTTGCTCTCTCCGTTTCCCTCCTCATCAGGTCTGGGGGAAGAAATAAGATGAAAAAGCTCATACGCCACTCAGCAGTTACCATCATGGGCAAAACAAACTTGAGGAAGATTAATTTGTTAGGAATTAATAAAAGAACAGGATAGTGAGAAATAAAACCAAAACTGAAGCCTCCTTTAGGCTCAAATTCACTGCTTTTTTCCTGTGTTTTCTGCCTCCCTCTCCACCCACCAAGCAGTCCATGGCACGGGCAGAGCGAGTTGCAGCCAGTCTTCCTCCTCCACCTCCTTCCCTGACCCTGGTGTCTGCAATGATGTTTCTCTGATGGCTTTTCATTCTCATCCTTTGTCTCACAGCTGCTGCACAGTGGTTTTACCCTTTATTAAATGTGTTATCCCAGAGGCACCCAAGGAGCCAGCTGGGCCCAGCATGGTGCAGCCTCTCCTCGCCATGGCCGGCCCTCAGGACTGGCTGTGGCCTTGGAGAAGCCAACTGCACTGAAACACACAACATGATTTTAAATATTGCTATTGCTGAGACTCGGAACCGAAGCTCTTCATCTTGCTGCGTTTTGCTCAAATATCCCTGAAATTGTTTATTAGCATATTGATAGTTTTTATTAGCATACAGTAATGTTTGCCTCTCAGAGGAAGAATTTATTCCTTTGCTTGAGGGGATGTGATTGAGTGCTTTTAAACTACATGGCTTTGCACACAATTTAATGCAGGTTTTGCAACATGTCCTTGATATGAAAGTATGCAATTTTGCCAAAGGAACTTACACGTTTTATTTGGTTATGGAAAAGGTATGATTGATTAAATTTGAGGTTCAAAGACAGTAAAGAATGTACTGGGATAGCCATTATTGGCAGCCGAGTATGTTTGAGTGAGTGTACAGTAAATTTAATTAATGTATAGTGTCATTGTAAAATCCACCACTCACAGTTTTAGTCTATCGTTAACTCTGAGATTGTTCTTTTATTTACTGAATTATTTTATTTGTCACTGTGCAGCCTGTCTCCTGCATCCACCAAATCTGTTCTGTACGATTTAATTTGATGCTGAAATTATTTATACTGGATAACAGATAACAGCCAGCAGATCATACACCTTTCCTGAGGCATTCCATGGTGGATTGGGAAGTGTTATAGTGTAACTGAAATTTAAATATGTTTGTTAGATAAAGGATCAACCTATCTTCATTTTCCTGATTTCAGGGACATTCCCAGAATACCTGACAGCACACATGCACAGCTGGAGTCCAGTAAGTTTCAATTGTGGGGTAGGAAAATCTTCTCTCTTTTATGTAAGCACAAATAGAATGAAAAATGACCTCTGCAGTCAGTATAGCTCTTGTCTCTTTGTCTATATTTGTCTCAGTACGTCATCTTACTGTATTATCTATCTACCTTTGTTTAATAATAAGCTATCAAAAGTCGGGATATTGTGCTTTTGGTTCAACATTGGTTATAAGCTTAGATGAGTTTTGATTGAAGAAAGTATAATTCTGACTAATATATAAGAACATTAATAGCAATTTTTAATTTCCTGTTTTCTTGCTTTGCATTTCAATTGCATCTTATAAAATAAAAATGGGAAAGAAATGTTCTTTGTTTACAGCCTGAGTGATAGCTACTTTGAACTCAGAATACTCTTACTTTATTAGAGCCATTCAGTGCTACTTAAATTGACTAAACACATATTTCATGCAGGGAAAAATAACTTGTTCTTTGGCTTAGATCTGATAAGATGGATTTCAGCCTGGAGTTATTTTTTATCATTGTTTTAGAACTCTATTATACTAGAAGCCATGAATAAATGAAATAGGATTAGCTTGATTAAATTAATGTGAAAAACTCTTTCAGTGACTTTTTACTCATTGGACAGTTCTTAAAATTCATTTTATGTTTTGGGAGATGTGGATTGTCTTTCGTATTTATAAAAATGCTTCACTTTTGCACTATGTTTTGTATGTCAAAACTTGTCCTCTGACCATTTTCAGACCTTTGAGATTTGAAACAAAATGCAAAAACAACATAACATACATCTTGATATTTTTGTAAAAATCGAATTAAAAATTTGTCTGATTGTGCAAGATAATAAGTCAGAAGACTGAATTCATTTGACCACAGTAAAGTATTTATTTTTGGGCCTTCAACTTGCTGACATAATTACAGTCAGAAATATCTGAATAAACTATTTTCCATTCTATAAATAAAAGCTCCTGATTGCATCTGATCACCAAAAGATTGAGTATCATTATTTGGTAATTTTAAATAGATTTAAAAAGTGATATTTATCACAACTTTACTGCATGTTTGGTTATATTTCTACAGTTTTTGTTTAAAGAGTGTTGTAAAATATGCATAACTGATACTATTTATAAAATATTTTTGTTTATAATTACAGGTTCTAGTTCATTTGAATCTCAAAAAATGGACCGACCTTCTATTTCAGTGACTTCTCCTATGAGTCCTGGCATGTTAAGGGATGTTCCACAGTTCTTGTCTGGACAACTTTCAGTATGTAAACATTTCATTGATATTAATGTTGTGCTTTTTGCAGCATATACAACTCTTACTGTAGTGCTAGCTACCTCTAACAGAAATTTCTTGTTAAACTAGCTACATTTTTTGTTCAATGCTATACACAGTCTAGGCAGGACCAGAGTTTCATTATCGTATTCCATTTTATTAGCTTTTGGAAATTTTATATAAGTTGAATTTGGTATATACATGTATATTTATCTGGTAAGCTAGACTGGTGGAGTCAAATTTTCAGAAAGGTCTAATCTTGGCCTCCAGTTATGTTTTTGTTGTTGAGTGTAAACATCTTTTCAACTGTGACACTTACGGGTAGTCTGTAGATTTTATTACCTGTGTGCTTGGAGGTTACTATTGCTTATTTCTTATGCACTAACTTTCATATATAACTTCCCCAGATATCCCTCTGATATTTTACTTATGTTGTATTCTCTGTACAAGTGTTACTCAGTTTTGTTCTTCACTCTCATTGAGAAGAAAGTTCATTACGTGAATGTTTTCTTTTAATGGGTACTTTTTTTGTAATAAACTGAAGAAGTTGGGTTTTGTGCACCTTTCCGTGTTATTTACAACTCCAAAGTGTGATTTTTCAAAAGTGCTCAGTTGTGGCCTTACATACTGAAAAGGAAGGGCAAATGGAATGGAAGCAGTGCAAAACTGGTGTTAAACAAGTTTGGAAATGTCACATTCATGTTACTTCCAAGTTGTATATGTTGAGTGTACCACAAAAATATGCATAAAATCCAAGCACACTGTTTCTAGGTCTCACAGAAATGGTTCATTGTATTGACAGAGGAGAGGAAGAATATTTTTGTCTCTTCAGTGGCCATGTTGGCTCCATTTTGCAGTGCATGAGACATTACTTGCTTGCTCATCAGACCAACCATTTACAATATATAATTTTTTATTTCCTGTAGCTGTTGTACTTAATTATTTTGAAAGATTGAATCCATTGGATAAATGGAAAACTAAAACTCTTGACTGTAGAGTGCAGAGTGCTTTCCAAAAACACAATGACAAGGGAACTTGAACTGTCAAAATACACAGACTGAAGTTTCTGAAAACACTCTTATTTTTACAAGACAGTAAAAATTGTTGATAGTGGAGACAGGGAAGAAAGAAATTTCTTTTGTCGAAACTTCATAAAAGATTAGGCTGTCAAAAAGTTGTGGTGCCTTGCTCCCAGCATGAAATTTAACATTCAGAGTTAGCTGCTCAGATGACCAGTGCACATACACTACGGAACAATTGTCCAAATAGGAACCACATAGAACTCTCTTTCTCACTTTCTCAGTTTCAGATCATTACCTTAATGAGTTTAAGATTAGGATTCTTTAGTGAAGTCAGTAAGTCTTTTGATTTAGTGGTTTGATAGGATACTGAAGTTTGAGGTATATAATCATAGTATTGGGAAATTTTGGGCTATATTCTAATTCATTGAGAATAACAGAAAACAAAAGGTTTTATTTCTCAGAATGGCATATAAATTCAGTGTTTAACTCAAAACGGCATAATTCCTATTTGTATTTATTTTTTTAATGTTTCAATATATAAATGCCTATTCTAAAAAGTTTCTTTCCATCTAAGGAAACCAAATTATGTCAAGAGACATTAGAAAATCTTTCCTATTTGTTTTTGGTACTTCCTTATGTACTGTTTGCAATTGCATTTAATAGTCCCTACTACATATTATCTGTGTTTCCCTCAGAGAGCAGCTGATATGTATCTGAGAACACAAAGCTCCAGGCTGAGTGAAACTGAAGTCAGAAATACTCTGTAACTCTTTAAAGTCACCATTTAGACATCTAAGATTTGTAGACATTTTGAAAGTTTGGATGCTTATCTTATCTGCCCAGCTAAAGAAACATTGGCAAGAGCTGTATTCCATGTTAATCATGGTAAGGGCACAACCCAGCTCCTGCTGCTGTTGGGTCAAGGCTTTGGGAGGCAAATACTAAACTTTTTGATTTGCAAGCAAGGGTGGCTGTCAGAGTGTCTGAAGATGCTCTGGATAGGAGCAACATGGGATCTACCTGGGCACATAGCAATGTATAGGCTAATATGCATATTTATAAATAGAGGACTTTATGAGAATTGACGTGTTCTACAGGAACAGTATTTTCAAAACAAGCAATGTAGTTTCTTTTTGATCTGATATTTTAAGATAGTTTTGAAAAATTAAAAATTTTGTGACATCAAATTTGGGCATATATGTTCTAGAAGGTAGTATGATGAATTGTTTTTCCTTCAATTTTTATTATTTGAGTTTATCATTTTACAATTTTAAAAAGTTTTGAAACTTTGGAAGACTTAGTGAGAAAATCCCGTTTGTAAAGTTGGAGATGTTTTGAAAAATTAGAATGGACTATGAGATTTTCTAATTTTGGACCTTTAGCAAAAATAAAGTAATAAGGTAAAACTGAATTTTAAAAATCTCCTCAAGTTACAAAAAATATATTTTTTTGACTGCTACAAAATGAATGTACTTCAGTATTTTGGTTTTTCATGTTTTAATCAGCTCTTTTCTAACAGAACAGTTGATGGATCACATATTCATTCAAAATAGCTGAGTAAGGTGGAAATGCAAGGAAATACTAAATTCTGAATGCAATTGTGAATGTGCTCTTTATGGTGAGTGCCTAGGCAGGAGAATAACTACAGAACCCTGCAAGTAAATGAGGACAGGTTGCTGTTCTTTGTGGAAGTGGTGGGTCAATGACATTCTGTGTGATGGTGGCTGAATTCAGACAGGTGTGATGAATCTAAAGGAACAGATGAAAGGCAAGGTTTTGGAAGTGTTTTCTGTAGTTTCTGTGCCTTTGGACAGTAGCATGTAGTCCTGAAGGGTTGCTGTTAGTGCAGCTGTGGTTGCTGTGAAATACAGGCAGTGAAATACAAGAGTTGTGAGCAGAAGAGGAGTACAACAGTTCAGATG
The DNA here is from genome assembly GCA_013397915.1 of Daphoenositta chrysoptera. Taxonomy (NCBI): domain Eukaryota; kingdom Metazoa; phylum Chordata; class Aves; order Passeriformes; genus Daphoenositta; species Daphoenositta chrysoptera. The sequence continues at coordinate 187,695 of VZRO01008083.1, forward strand.
GAGGTCTGAAGTATTTGAATGAATACTTGAATATAGGCTTATTCAGACAGTGCTCTAGATCCTTAAAGGATTTTTATATATTAATAGTATTTTGGAATTATTTCTTTATGTTTGGTATGGTTTTGGCCAGTTTAGCTGCAGTGATGCCTCTGTAGTATTCAGGGATGTCTTTCTCTGTCGAGTTTTCCATCTTTTCCTCTGTATTGGCGTTGGTCTGTGTAACTGCTCTCTTCTGTGGAGGTTACAGTGTCAGTCCAGAGCTGACTAGTAGGATTGACCACAAACTAAACCATCTCACATGGACAGGAAATCTCTACATTAATAACGATTCTGCCCAAGTACATATTTAATTGAAAAAATTATGTGCAACTACGGTAAACTATTGGGTGTTATAACTTACTAAGGTATAACATTTATCTGTATTCTCTGCGCTTTATTTTATGGCACTTTTTATTCATGTTGTTCTTTCAGGGGAGTATCTTACTGTTATTGCAATTATAGTGGTTTTATTATTTGCTTTGTCTGGTTCCTGTTTCTGTGTTTTTTCACTGAGTTGTTTTTCCTTTAATATAATTTTGAAAAAGTCAAAAGTATTCATTGTATGCTGGTGCTCTTAGCTTCATTACTGCATTTTGGCTACTTTTTAGATAGTACATGAAAAGTATAACTTGAAATGGTTTTCCAATAGTTAGGTTTAGGGAATAATAACATAACTGTAAGACCATTTAAATGGATACAAGTATAAAATCACAGTATTTAATTTTTGGTACTGGTGGAAATTCTAACAGAAAACGGATGTCATTTATAAAATTAATCTGCTTCCCTGTACACTTGAACCACAGAACCACTTCAGTAGATTTGCCATACACACTCAGTTTATAAAGCAATGAAAGTACAGTTACATTAATTATAGTTGTGATATATGCAGCATAATAGAAAGCCTTTAGTGTACAGTATGAAGGGCCTATATGTCAACACATTGAGGAGATGAGCTAAAGTACAACACATGCTTCCCCTCACACCTTCACATGTTCTTTTTCGTTTTCTTCTTCCCCTTTATACATCTATACAATTAAATTGCTGTTGCTCTAACGTGGAAAGATCTAGGTAGTGCACACAATGTGTTGATTTTCCTCCATTTCCAAGGCAGAATAGGACAGGTGAGGACCCTTGGTGCATGGTGGGAGAGAGATTATGTCCCTCTTAGGATTGCAATATCCTGTGATAATTTATTTTTCCCTTGTAAAATGGAGCAGAAGCAAGCTGAAGATCTACTTTTATTGTGAGTAGGTCACATTCTGACACCCTAACACTGGGCTCTGCAGTCCTGCCCCTGCAGAGTGGCAGGTAGAGTGCAGCTGCTGCACCTTGCAGAGCACAGGGAGCACATCAGACAAAACCCGTGACTCAGACTGTCAAATTTTCTTATATATCCTCTTGCTTTGATGTAAGAACAGATTACTTCACACATTTTATGGAACAGATTCCTCCAGCATCTGTGCATGCCAAATAAGCAAGGAGGGTGGCAGAAGCATCATCACTGTGCCTATTTCCATGCTTTGGCTACAGTCTAATGGAAGTGAATATTGAGTAGTAGCTTCTTTCTATCATTTTGAGTTAGATCAATAATCTTAGGAAAACTGAGCGGAGGTAAAGGATTTTCCCATCTGTCAGATGGCTGTGATTGTTGTGACCTACCCCATGCTCCTGTTCTCCCCCTCACTGGCCCTCTGAGGTATCAGCACATGCTCCTTGTCCTGTCCGTGCCCCATACTCTGTACCAATCCTGTGCCACTCCATTAACTGTTGCCCTAAGCTGAAGGTAGAGAGTGGTTGCTTGGAATTTGCAGGAAAAAAAACCAGCAGGAATTTGTGTTGCCTGTACTTGAGATAGTCTTGATGTAGCTACTGGAGGCCACAAGGTTGTATGTGGTCTGAAATGTTACAGCACAAAAATATATTATAAATGCATCTATATATGCAGTTTGCTAAATGCTCTAGATCCCATTTCACGCAAGGGTTTTCTGTGTATACCATATGTCATTTCTGTCCTGATTGCTAGGGAATTGAAATACATAGATTCTACCTTCCCCATGTAATGCTAATACCAGGCACCACTAACTTGCTTTTAATTGTTTTCAAAGTGTTTAGGAGGACTTTTCAGAGATATGACTCTTAAAGTAGCAAAAAAGAGAAAACCTTTTATTTTACTCACTTTCCTAAGTAACCAAAGCTGTCAGTGCGTGAATTGTACTTGTTTCTCTCTGGATATGCATGTACAATCTCCCTGAAAGAGATGATCAACCTCAACTTATGTTTCCAACCCCACTTTTAAATCACACTTTGCCTACCTGTTCTTTTTGTTACATGTTATTTCTAAATCTATTGTAAATGTTGTCTGTAGACTTGCAAAGAGAAATCCTTGCTCCTGGGGAATCAGTGGTAAAATTCCTGCTGACTTCTCTAAGGCAAGAATTTCCACCACAGGGTTTTGATATGATTTGGTAACAGATTTGCAGATTTAATTTATGCACTGCATTAAAATACTTTGTGTTAGATAAATACGTTGTTGGTGTAAAGCTGTGTTTAAAGTAATAGTTATGTGTCTTTGTTTTTACTTTTGGTCTTTTAGTTTCCAGCGTGTTGTCCTTTTTGGTTTTGTTTTATTGCTTTTTCTTTAATTTTGCTTACCAGAGCCAAAGCCTTAGTAGAAGAACAACGCCTTTTGTTCCTAGGGTTCAGGTAAAGACTTCGTCTGCCTGACAGAAACTAAAGTTGTGGGTTTTTCTTTTGTTTGTTATGGAAAATGCATAGTAGGAAAACGTTCCATTATAGTCCGTTTTCCCATATTTTGAGTGCGTTGCTTTAAACCATATTAACAACTTTCATATCATCTTGTGAGCAGCTTGTAAAATTCTGCATGGGGGTTAAAATACTAAATAAAAATTTAAAGAGACAACTAGTTTTTGTTTGCTGTCTGCCCAATATTAAACTTACACGGGTTTCAATAGTGATGATGGCTGTGCATCCCACATACAAAATTTGTGTATTGTTTAAGCAATAAATGATTTTGTGTTTGAGTTTATTATACAAAGATGAATGTCTCTTTAAATCATTCATTATCATTACTTAACACATATTTTTTTGCATTTTCCACATAATAGTAGCGCCTTGAGTAGAAGATGGGCAAAAAATTTGTACCTTGTTTAAATAAACAAATTTCTTGAGTATGAAACTTGGTTCTTGCATTTTTAAGTACATCAAAACAACCAAAACACTATTTGAATAAAAAACGAATTCTCCCATTGTCTTAGTGAATTTATTTAGCTTTGATATTCTGTTTAGGTACAAGTTGTTTGCCTTTTTTTCATTAGGAAGCTCCTAAGGTACTATAGATTAATGCAAAAGTAGGTTTTACTAATATGTTACAATGCTTATCTTGCTTTGCTGCATGTTTTTCATTTTCTTTTTGTAACTAAAATATTATCTGATTTTCTTACAAAATATCTTTAAGGAGATGTTAATCTTTTATGTGGCAGCTTTATAAATGTTTCTCTTGTTTGATCAATTGACCAAGGTGTAAAGGATGATCTAAGTGATCAGAAAGAGATGACTGAATTTCATTATGAAATGGAAAAGAGATCATATATACATATGTACAAAAAAAAATTCTAAGTAAGACTTTAAATAAGACATCAAATATGACTCATATTTGATAAAGTACATTTTTTTTCACAACATAGTATTCTCGAAAGTATTCCTTACAACAGCTTAAATAGAAATTCAAAATTAAATAATTAAAGAAAAAAGAGATTATAAAATAATGTCTTGATCGTATGATTCAAAGTTAATATATTATGTGATATTGACATAAACTGGCTTTGTATGTAAAATTTAAAACATCCTTTAGTATGATTTAAAAAGTTGGATTCTGCTCATGATAATGAAATCAGAGGGGTACAATCACAAGTTGTTAAGTAGTTCATAGAGGTAAATATTATATATGACATAAGTAGTTTTTAATATTGATTTTCTTTTTATATATGTGCTAAGTAAATTAAAAAATTATATGAGAGTTGATTGTTCAATTTAAAATGGAAATCTCTGCCTGAAACCTGCATGTTTCATGAAATACTGTAATGTAGAAATAACATGTAGTAGTTCCTTAATCACATTATACAAAATAAAGAAATAGATGTAAAAATTGTCTGCTCTACTTAGACTAATATCCTCAAATGAAAAAAAATACCTGGCTCAAATGGTTATGGTAGTCATTTGAGAAAAGAGGTGTCATGTTTGCTAGAAAATATCTAACAAGAGGTGAAAATGTTTAAGGCTTACTCGCTCACCCTCTGGATGGATTATTTTTTATATTGTAGATAAGGATTGTCTTCAGCCCCAGTATTTTCTCTACACAGTCGGTGCCTGTGGAGCCCTTGTGGACCTCTCCAACAGGATTTTTGCAGAGCCTAGTACCAGTCAAAGCTAAACATAAGGGTTTTGACTAGAGATCCTGAAGAACTCAAAATTATGACCTTGGCAAAATCTTTACAACTAGTCTGAAACAAAGGTTATACATCTGCCCACTTTTAGTAGTGATGTTAGATAGTTTAAAGAAGATTGATGTTAGATATATTCACCATGCAGGCTGCAGATAGAAGAGGAATTCTCCAGTGGTCTTCAAACCAGGGTATTAGGAGCAGGACAGCAGCAGTGCAGAACTCTGGTTACTTTTTTGGCATGACAAATTCATTAAATCAGAGCTCTGAGCTGCTGTTTACAGTTGTCAGGAAGTATAGATTTCATTGTGGGCTGTGGTATAGCTCTGTCTGTAGAACTCCTTACAAGAATAAGGATCTCCAAACATTCTGTTTATACTTATTTGTTTCATCGCTCTTAACAGGAAGTGCACATCTTTATTCTTGCTTGCATCTTCTTTACTTGTTAGTCTGAAACTGATCATTTCTGGCAAAAGCTTCTCTCTCACACTTCTCTCCATGTCATTCTACTAATCTTCTAGCTCACTGGATGATTTCATAGAATCATCATTATTTTATTGGGAAGAAAAACACTCAATTTCTTTTTTTTTTCTGTCCTATCAAAAGCCCTTCTGAGCTTTTACTAATTTTACAGTACTTGTAAAAGTGCATCTTTATTTCCTGAACGTTTAGATTCTGTTTAGCTTACCAGTAATTTTCTAACTTGCAGAGTGATGCTTTATGAATCTTTGTAGGGAAAATTCTGTTCTTGAATTTATGTTTTCTATGCAGTATCTCTTGTTTACCTAGCAAAGCCTTCTTTTGAGCCAGAATTGCCTCTTGGTTTTTTCTAACTTCAAAAATCTCAGCCCTCCTTTTAGCTTTAATACAGAACATCAATATATTTTATCATGTATAAAAATATAAGTAAGGTAAAACCACTAAAATAAAAAAGAAATCCAGATTAGGGCATCCTACATACTTCTGTAATTTTCTGGCCTTTATATCCTACAAACTTTTCCATTTGACAGCCTTTTCTTGTAGTTGTTCAAGCATATCAGACAGCAGCTGAAGCAGAAAGCAACTGTAGTTTTCAGTACCCAGGATTCTTTAGAGGTATGTTTAACAACATCCAAAACTTACCTCAGCTATGCCAAAGACATCACCACCTCAGGGCAGTTTCAGTATCTACAGAAGCTTAAGTCCAATGAAATGATTAATACAAGTATTTTTAAAAATAAACTGAGATTTTTTTTAAAACAAGAGATCCTACTGCTATATGTCTTGTTTTAGAATAATGTGAGAAAGAAAAGTGGTATCTAATTTTTAAATAATAATAAACATAACAAACATCTATGTAGGTTACACGAAAAATTATAATGAGCAACAGAAGAAAAAAATGCCTGGCCAGCTGTCTCTAAAAGCCAGTGATGTTTGAGTAGGTTGTGGTGGTAAAAATCAAGCTGAAGGGCAGATGGTCTCTCCCAGTGGCACAAGTTTTATCTCTTTTTCATGAGATTTGTGAAGTAACCCTTATATAACAAAGAAAAAACTGTAGCATAGGATTTAAAACTTCAAATATTCTCTGTTTCTAACTCTAAGTTAGGACTGAAGATATGTTTTGCCTGTGTGTGCTGTACATAAAACCACATGAGAATTGCATAGTTGAGCAAACAGTCAAACAGACAGGAATATATGAAATGCGACAATTATATTATCTAGATTTTCTTAACCGATTCTCTTTTGCATTGTATGAGAGTAGGGGTTCTTATACATGATTATTTCTTTTCTAGAACTGACCTCAGTCAGTGCTCTAAAATTTTTAGTGAAGATGAGATCTAATAGAAAAAAGATGAAATCTAGTAAACTAAATGTATGTCCTTAATTTATATAACTTATACCAACTTCAAATAAGTTTGAGGTGCCTTGAGGAAGAGCTTTCGCTTGTACAGTTGAAGGAAAGGTCTAAGTACCTCAATGCCTGCAGTGAGTGATCAACCCAAATAAAAGACACCAAAGCCCATTAACTCTATTTGAAACTTAGGCTACTCCAGAGGGTGAGTTGATTCTCCAGAGGGAGGCACCTTTTACTGAGGCTACAGAAGACCAACCTTACCCATTGTGTGATTCTGTGAAACAGGAATACTAACTAGATATACTAGATACCTGCATCCTCACTTCTCAGAATCCAACACCTGCAGTCAGCTTTTATATATTGTTGTCTGTGTAGGAAGCTTATTCCAGAAACAAGACCTGTGCTGTTTAAATACTGTTTAGACTGAAGAGTTTGAATCTGTGTATGAAAAGGGTGCTTTCATCATCAAGCTATTCCACATCCCCTTCTTCTCTGGAGTATGAAGTCTCATCAGAAGCTGAGATACTTTTTGGCTGGATATAAGTGTGTGGTGTAGGCATAGCAGATTCCAGACCTGATACCCCAAATGAGTATTGCTCTTGTATTAGTCCACTGCTGGTTAAAACCCAGAAAGAATTAAACTGGGGTCAGACCTTCATCCCTGCTTCCTCCAACCATTCCTCCAACCATCTGAGTGCAGAAGAGTTCCTGATTCCTGCACTCTGTGTGCCAGTTATTCCTACCTGGAAGCCTGTCTCAAGGAGTGCAGCAGATGCACCCCTCTGTGAATAACAGATCATCACACAATATCAGGATGCATTGAATTTAGATGCCTGTTTGCCTGAATGTAGGTCACAGCAGAAGCTTAATAAAGCATTAAGTGCCTGGCTGGCTATTAAAGGAGCCCAGGGAAGGAAAGTATATGAGCATGTGTGTAGCTAATTAGTCTCCAGGACTTCAATGCAAAGTGGGAAGATCTTCAGAAAGGATTCAGGTTGGATCACTTTCTAAGTGAATTTCAGGTGCCTATATCCTAAGTAATCTAGATAGACAAAGTCCTGCTCAAGAAGGGTTTTTTACAGGTGTTAGCCTCCACCTTAGTATCAGCCAGCATAATTTTTTCTCTAGTGTTTTTTATGTGTTAGTTTAGCTTTCCTTTTCCTTCATTTAGATCAGGTTTGCTGTGTTGATGTTTCTTAGATGTTCTAAGATTTTAAAAGTGTGTGTGTAAAAAATTTTGTTAGATTTTTGTTCATCCCAGTCTCTCTTTCAACATATTTTGTGCCAGTTAGCATGGCCAGTTCTTTTGTCATCTCATACCATTTCTCTCATTCAGTCTATTTTTGCCCCTTTGTTAATCTCTGGTCCCTGACATTAGTGGTTCCATTCTTCCTGTGTTTCACCAAGTATCCTGTATATTTTAGTTTCACAGTAATTATAAAGCAGTTTTTTATTTGTCCCTTCTTCCTTCTTTTAATCCCTTGAGAATGTAATCCCATTCTCCCCTCTATGAGATTCTTTGACCATTCTCACAGTTTCTTCCTTCCTTCTCCTTTCATCCTAGTCAAATGACTGCTTGATGGACCTGTGCTGTGTATTGGAGTGTATTGGAGTGCTAGCAGTGTGTATACAGGAAACAGAGAGAGCTTTCTGGTCTTAATTCTGTCTCCTGACTTCTCCTATAACAAGCCAAATTAAAGGGAATTACAGGGAAAATATGCCCATTATGTACAAGTTTTTCCAATTATTTTTTTCAGAACATCAAGAGAAAAGTAGAAGGTATAAGTCAATGCAAATTCCAAACTACTGTTGTTAAAGCATCTCAAGGAAGTGGTATCAGATAATTTCAGTTTCTGCTTAAGTAATTTTCTAAATCTTTTGACTGAAGTTTTCATGTAAAAATTCAGTCTGAAACAAATATAGTGAAGAAATATATAGCTTGAATATGAACATATAATTCTGGTTGTATTTTTGGTGCCTATATCTAGATGATTTCACATTCATCAGTCAGAGTTTGTGATAGTGTCTGCACACAAATATATTGTATTCTTCTTAAGCAAGCATAATATTCCCAAAAAAGCAAACAAAGAAGATTGTCTTCCATGCTATTCCCCTTGGGATGTGGGATTAGCCAAGTCTCTGTTTTGCTTGAGGACTCCCAAGAAAGCCTCAGGGTGGATACATTTAGTGTCAAAGAACATTTAAGTTAACTTGCACTTCAGAGGTCATTAAAGCTGTACTGTAAGTACCAAGCTTTCTGCTTTTGAACTGTAGCTGGATGGAGCTAGCTAGAAGTCCAGATAATTCTCAGTGTAGAAAAAATACCGTCAAAGCCCCTGGCTTGCAAGAATGTAGGAACAGCATCTAAAATTCACAGATGTGTAGCCACAGAGCCCTTTAACTATTAGTACCAGAAACCTATAAAGTCTGTAGCAGGGCCAATGACAGGATAATAGGGGACAAGTATCGCATTTTTAATATCCATTCAAACACTTGTTTGGTGGCTACAGGAATTGCAAGATCTGAAGCAGTGGAGAAGGAAGAAGTACACTGCCACCAATAATTGAGTTGGCGTGTCTTAGTGTAATCTCACTTAGTGAAGTATTAGGAATGGCAGAGAGCTAATTCAGCCTCTTCTTTATGGGTTAAAAGTCTTGAGAATTACATCAAGACCTTTGTTTAAGAGACTGAAATGTTGAAGATAAGAAGCTATGATGGCAGATGAAAACCCTGTCTCTGAAATTATGTGAGATGGTTTCCACAGAAAGTGCACTTTCTCCTGTTTATGCCTACTTTAGCTAGGGTATATTCATGCCTAAAGGTGTATTGCCTGGTGTGCAGGCGGGGCATTATCCTCTCTGATTCCTGTAAGTTCAGGCAGGGTCACTGTTTTCTTTAAATGTCCTAGTTTGTCTCGTCCCAGGCAGAGTCCTCCTGACGAGAGCCTCCTCAGTGACCTGTAGTTAGTGACACTGCAGTGCTACCACCATGTAATGGCTCCCTGGATATTTGGAAGGCTTTATTTTATTAACTGCCCATTTCCCCCTTCTACAGTGACTGCTCTAAAGTAGGTATATCCCTTTCTTGGCTGATGTGTTTGCAGTCATAGAATTCAAACTGAAATAGCTAAATAGCAGCTTGTAATGACTGTAGTGGAAAACCATAGCAAATCAAGCCTTAGACTGTTGCTAATAATTTTAAAAATGAATAATAGTGATTTTTACCTTGTTACTGAGTTGGACTATGAAGAGAGTTGGACTACTGAGCCTTCCTCTCTTAGTAATTCTGGAGGGTTTATATGGTTTCAGAATAAGTGTATATATGTTGAAAAACATTTAGTGATGTGAAATATTTATGGGTTTATCCCATAGCCTCTTTAGCACAACAGGACATGAAAAAATAATTAATTCATTGTGCATAAACTCCTCAGAAATGTATATATATGAATACCATACATTAGTAATGCAAGTAATACAATACAAGGGAGAATAATCCTAACCAGATCACCATGTGAAAAACAATTAGTGTGAAGTAAGCTACTTATTCTGCAGGGTTTTAAAAAAAGAGTAACTCCTGGTATATACTGAAGCTATTACAATATTAACTCTTTTTTATTCTTTTTTATAAATGCAAAGTAGAATGTATTTTCTGTTTAAGTAACCAATATAAATAGAAGCTTATAAGCAAAATTATTTTTAAGGATTAATATACTACTGCATTGCAGAAATTAGTTCACTAATTATTATTTTCTCCCTACAGATAAAACTGTGGTATGACAAGGTTGGTCATCAGTTAATAGTGACCATACTGGGAGCAAAGGATCTTCCTTCAAGGGAAGATGGGAGGCCAAGGAATCCTTATGTTAAAATTTATTTTCTTCCAGACAGAAGGTAGGGTAAACACAAAGACAAGGAATATATGAATTAGTCTGATACTCAAGTGACGTGCACAGTTGAGTTTATCAGTCATACTTACATGGAAAAAAGCTTAGAGTTTTGAGTTTTTGTGTTGAACATGATATGTAACAGCAAGATGTCTTTGAACACAAAGCACAAATTTGCTTTTCCTGGTTGTATTATAAAATAATGAATATAAAAGGAAAGGAAAGGTAAATATAGGTCTTTGCATGGGGATCTGTTATTTGCAGAGAATGTTGTTAGTGTTTTATAATGCCTTTATTTCCTATGACAGTTTTTCTTCTCTAGAGCAAAGAAAATGCTACAGAGTTGGGTTCATAAATTTCTGGACTCATGAGTCCAGCAGTTTGGTTTGCCCCACCTTTATACAAAAAAGGAATAACAACAGGTTTGGCATCTCAAACCCATAGATTTCTTATCACACTATAAGTTAGTTAAGGCTGAAGGGGTCACAATCGAGATTTCCCATTTGCACTTTGAGAACTTCCCCTAAAGCACAGAACTCATATTAATCTGGATGGTGCACTTAGGGAAAATTAAACTGTAGTAGGACCCCTATTCTGGAATAGCTTCTTCACTTCTTAATCCATGATTTTCTGCATTTTAATTTAGGTGTTGGGAAGAATAGCAAAAGAGATAGTGTGTTATCCAGTTGATTATTTTAATTGTTATTTCCTCAGATTGTGTCAGTAGAGGAACATGTTCAGCTTTATTTTATAATGTACCAACCAAATAATTCAAAGCTTTAATGTCACTCAAAATAACACAAATAGATCAGTGGATTGCTGAATCTGCAGAATAGGATGGAACTCGTAATTTTACTTCCTTTGCTTTTCCTAATAGCTAAACTGGAAAGATTCTATCTCCAGTGCCATTTGACTTCAGCAGCAATTAAAGCTATTTAGTATTTTGGAAGACATTGCTTTTCCACGTTCATTGTACACCATATGTTGACATGCAAATTTTCTGCGACTACCTCATTTGCCGTGTCATTGATGATTAAAAGTGTTGTTAGATTTTCTTGGGCTCACCAGTATTCAAACTGTTGATTTAGATCCCTGGTTTATTCAAACTGCTGTAGTGTGTTTGCAGCTGCTGAAGCTGTGCTAAACTGAGAATCAAGTCTGCTTAAATTATCTTGCCTGCTTTTTCAAGATTAATAAGTAATTAATAAGTAATTGATAGGCTAACAAAATTGTCTGTGTTCACAATGTTTTACAATGTAAATTGTGATAACTGAAAAATACACTGACATTAATTTTTATTAATCTATAATGGTTTTTCCCACTTATGGGAAGTTTTCAGAACTACTTCTTTAGTTGTTTTATGTGTTTATGATCAGCAATTTGTCTTATAGAATTGTGGGTTTTTTTCTGATGTGGAAATTCATTTTCCTTTCCTTAGATTTAAAAGCTAAGTAAGCAACAGTGTATTTCTTATGTAGTATAAGGAAACATGCTAGAGGTAAAATACACTTAAGTAAGTCAAGCATTTAATTAGATGAAGATGCTGAATTCTCTTTGATTACAGAAATTTCATCGAAAAATGTTGTACAATGTAACTTAGTTCACAAGGGTAAACAAACCTTTGGTATTCTAGAAATTATTTTTATTAACAGTGTGTCTAAAAATAGTATTTCTTAGGTAATATTTTGATCCAGCTTCCAAGTAACAGTTCAGAAATATAATGACTTTATATTACAGTCGCAAGTATTAACGACTGGACTGTATCTGCATTGCCTATTAAAAAATCCTCATAAATTAGTATGGCAGCTGCATTGTGCAGCAATCAGCAGGTTTAAAATAAGCATTGTTATGAGGACTCTTGTCAGTATTCTCAGTAGGAGGAGTGTGGGTGTTTTCCAGCAAAAATTGTTTCAATCAGAAAATATTAATTCTTTCAAATAGAAATATTCTGCAAAAGACATTGCTTTCAACAACACCCTGGAGCCAGAGCCAAGGCTGCCAGGGTAACCTTGCGTGGAGACCTCACCTTTAGTGGAGGTTCACCTTCAACCTGGGTGGTTCATTAGAGTGACCAAAGGATTTTGGCAGCTGTCTTGAGAGCACTGCTCTTTCCAGTGTTGCTGGAAAACAACCTGTAACTCCTTTTTTGGGCTTCTGGTTTCCCAGGTGGATATGGAGCCCTTAGTCAGGAAAACCCTGCACTGCCCCCAGCCCCCTGACCATTCCTTCACGGGGGCCAGCTGCTCCTTCCTGCTCTGCAGCTGGAGTCAGCCGCTGTAGGACTGGAAGCTTGAGTGAACAGCTGGCTCATTTTTCTGAAATGCAGGTGTTTGCTGTGCCCAAGGTTGTCTGTAGAGATGTTCTGCTGTCAGACTGTGCCTTGTGGAAATCCCATCTATAGAAGTACATTTTGCTTTATAAAGTGCTGTTCCCAAATTAAAAGAAAATACACCCAAAATCATATTAAAGCACTTGTGTTTTTTGGGGAACATCTTAAAATTGGAATTGGCACATAAACTTGAAATCACCTAACCTTGGTTTTTGATATGAACTTATGAATTATCCTCAGTATAGGCACTGACCTTTATAATAAAGGAAAATTCCTGATGTAGATTATAGTACCCACAATCCTACAAACTGAACTGCTGATTTAAGATTTCCTGTTTTCCATTATATACTTAATGCAGTATAATGGTGTTTTGAACATATTTAATATTTAACTGTTTTTTTCAGTGATAAAAATAAAAGAAGAACAAAAACAGTAAAGAAAACATTGGAACCTAAGTGGAATCAGACATTTATTTATTCTCCAGTTCATCGGAGAGAGTTTAGAGAACGAATGTTAGAAATCACTCTTTGGGACCAAGCACGAGTTCGAGAGGAAGAAAGTGAATTTTTAGGAGAGGTATACAAGTATTGGTAGTTACTATAGAAATACAGTTGCTCACATATTCATGTATAGATACAGTATTTTTGAAAAAATTACTAACTATGCAAAGCAAAACTATTTTTAATTGTTTCATTTTTTCTTTCACTAAGTAGTAAACAAATAGTGATCTTGCACATATCACATAATCCTGACATGAGATTCTTTTTGTGTTTTCTTTCTTTTACTAACAGCATGAATGTGGTTTCTCAATTTCTAATTGTTCATTAAAATCCATATTATCCATAGTTGTATTTTATAAAAATTTGGAATGTTGCTCATTAACTTGAGATATTTCAATGCTGTAAAGGCTCTCATAAGGTAATAAAGGTTTTGTGAAAGATTTTTTGGTATATTTAGTGTTTTAAAAGACACAGGAGATTCTTTCATATTAAATCAAGGTTTTTATATAACTTCAGACAAAGTCCTTAGCAATAAGAGAATAATACAATAAAATTTACGAATATATCTATTTTAAAATATTCTGTCACATAACGCTTTCCTACTTTTAACCATTCTTTCTTTTTTAGATTCTTATTGAGTTAGAGACAGCATTACTAGATGATGAACCTCACTGGTACAAACTTCAAACACATGATGTCTCTTCATTGCCACTTCCCCATCCCTCACCATATTTGCCACGCAGACAACTCCATGGCGAGAGTCCCACACGGAGGTTACAAAGTAGGTTATTAGTTTTGCACACTGTGTACAGTTCGTTTGAATTAATGCATAATAAAATATATTAATTCTTGCAAATGGAAAGCTGACAGAATTTTTATGTTAATTTGTAGCTGTTATGAATTAGGTCATTTGTGATTACTGATGAGAGTCTGATATGCTAGAAATGGTATCAACCACTGTGCATTACTCTGGTTTTTTTCTTATGAGACAACTCAGTTCAGATCTTCAGCTTGAGTAAATTATCTTGGTTTTTGCATTGTTCTCTTTTTATGATGAAGCCTTATCTTTTATATTATGTTCATAATGTCATTGTTTGAGCAAAAGTGACTGTGCAGGACCTCTCTCTTTAGCTCATACTTCTTAAAGTAACCTGTATATAACATCATATGTAGATAAATTAATACCATGGCCTGTTGCCTTGCTTTGATACTGTTTAATGTGCTTAGATTCACAAATGGAATTTCTCTAAAAATTCTGCTTTGTAGAGTTTTTTATACCCAATCCATTGTAGTTTGATGTTATCAGTAGATGTTTTGAAAATACGGTATATCAAATATGGTATTAAAAATAGATACATAAGAATACGACAGTGAAGGGGGGAAATGTGGTTCTTTAATACTTCATGGTTTCTCTTGTTTAACTGTTCAGTACTGCCAGTGATTTTAAGCTCTTCTTCACTGAATAAACTTTATAAAATACCGGTTGGCAGTTACATAAAAAAACCCAACAAACTAAATCAACTAACCAAATTAATAAAACCCCCAAAACCCAAAAGGCCCACCACCAACACAAAAAACAAACAAAATAAAACCTTAACCCAAAAAAAAAAAACAAAAACCCCCCAACAACACAAAAGAACTTCAACAACCCAAACCCAGTTTCAAAGATTTACTTGGAGTTTCTTTGAGTCATTTTGTGTGCGTGTGTGTGCATATGTTTCACACAAACTCACAGAAATCTGTGTAGTCACGCAAATAAGCTTGGATATTTCAGATGTTCTATGAAGGGTTTTTATTAAATAACCCATTGTACACAAGTGTTTCAAGCAGTTGATCTGTTCTTCTGTGCGCTTGATGGTGAGAAGGATTAAAATGCTCCATATCATAATATTCTGAGACAGACACGCTATCAGAGACTTACACTGCATAGCCTTGAAGTTGTAAGATTATACTTGTCCACAAAAGAAGGAAAGCAGTGATAATTAAAAAGCAAGGAGTTCTATTGCAATTCAATCATCTTCGGTCTTCTCATATGCCATGACTGTTATTTAAGTAAAGTTTTAAAATTATTTTTCTTAAATGGTTTATGCCATCTTTTAACACATTTTAAAAAGTTAAAATTCCATGTACAATTGTTTTTACAGACCAGTTGGATTCTTAGTATGTGAAGACAGTGAAATTCTGGTTTTCAGGAAATATTCAGTCCTGCAAACAAACCTGTTTGTCTATCAGAATTTCTGACTGTTCAATTAACAACTGTTATTAAGAATTAATTAATGCTTTATTTTTTAACATATTTTAGTGATCTTTGAGTAAAGATCTGTTGAATGATATTGACACAAAATTTGAAAGACATTCAGGGTTTTTTATATAGTAATAAAACTGTACTAATAAGTAATAAAAATAACTAATACTAATACTAATAATGTGTTGAGCTGAACAATTTTGTATGTCTGTAAATATAGAGGAAAGGACTTAGCAAAACTTCTTGTTTGGTGAAATACTAAGATTTGGTATAGAAGTCTTGCTTTTCAATGAAGATGGTTTAGCCTGACTGTTCCCAGAGCTCTAGTTTTTTAACCTGAGGTTCTAAAATCTTCAATCAAATAAGTATTTTCAGATGTTCAGTATTATTGCTGGAGAATGCACATACTCTAACACTAAATTTTGCTATTTCCATTTGTAGGGAAATAGGAATCCCATAAAGAAGGATTTTCTTTAGTGGCCTAGGAATATATTCATGTCTTGAATCCTTGTGTATCATAAATAATTTTCTGTTTAAACAGATAGTTTTAAATGTAAAGAACAAGGTCTCCTGGAATTAAAACCCTTACTTTCTTGCTTACCTGAAAAGGTATACAATTGGAAATACAGCATCTGCTCAGAGTTCGGCTATGGCAGCAGAATCCATTTAGCAATGAAAAAATACAGTTTTTCTTTTATTGCTGTCACACCTCTGAAAGGGAAATAAAAGTACTTCTTGGTGTCCAAAGAGGTCATGCAATGTCCTACTGAGAGGTCCAGTACTCCATTGGACAGGGCTGTAAACAATGAGATGTAAGTTGGCCAAGCCTGAAACAGGCATTGCACCAGATGGCCTCCAAAAAAGCTCTTCCCAATCTAAATGTCATCACCAAGGGACCGGTGAAGGGCAGGCAGCACGTCTTAAGACTGTTTGCCTTCACTAAGTAAAATATTTGTACTATATTAATAACATGTAGAAGTCTGGGGTTTCTACTTTTTTTTTTGAGGTTTCAAAAGAGTATGAAGTCAAACTTAATATATTAGTTTCTTGTGTCTGAAGATGATTTTGTATCTTTCAATAACATTCCTGTATCTGATCAAACAGAAGATGTTGTCCAGCAGCACATTATGACAACGTGAAAAAAATCTCTAGAATGAAGTCAAGGCATGTCTAGCAAGTTTGTCTGTGTTTTTCAAGGCACTTCTTAGAACATGTACTGGGCCGTTATAAAGCAGGCTGATTTCAATTTTTGGGGCTGCAAAATCTGAGCAGTTCAGTCCTCCTACCTTTTGTTCATTTCTGTGATGCCTCTATGTATAGAATTAGTGAGTACAATATGAAAGACTTTATTGAATACCCCCAAAAATTGTTAGTGTGAGAAATGACAGGAGGGATATTTTGAATTACAAGGCTGTTTGCTGTTTGTATAAATACACATTACACATCTAAGCTTTTTTAACTTTATGATTGCCAAGTAGTGATAAACACATATATTTGAAGACAATACTTGAATGTTACTCTCTCTAAAGGTAGTTTAAAAGAACCACCTACACTTACCAATTCTATTCTCTTTTTAATATCACTGGATTGCAGTGTTCCTGAAGAAGAGCAGACTGTCAGCCCTGAAGAGTGAAGTTGTATTTACAGATTGCCAGTAGCAAAGTGCAAGCTTCCCACAGAGCCCCATATGCCATTTTTTAGGAACCAGCTTTCAGAGACAGTAGCTCAGTTTCTACATATATTTATCTCTCAATATCTTTGAGTGGGCAGTGTGTTGTGGTACAGACTGATCTAAGTCAGCTGTCCACCTTCTCTTTCCCAGTCCTCTGATCCATACATTCCATTAACTTCCTAGTGATAAAGAATCATTGCCATACTTTCTTTGTGTTTTTTGACAGACATCTACTTAGAAACTGGAACTAATATAGAACATAGGATTGTGACTTACTAGCTCTTTCAGCTAATTATATTTCAGATTTTCATAACCTAATCCAATGAGTATATTTTAAGCTGTTTCTAATGTGAAATGTGGGGTAACGATTAGATCTATTTTACTTATTGTGCTCAACTTTTGAAGTTAATTTTAAAAATTACTTCATTTTCTCTAACATTTACCATAAAATCAGCCATGCACCAAGAATTCTAGACAACATTAACTAAAATTACAGCCAAACTGAAGTTCTTTTTATATTGCCTCTGAAAAAAGATTGTAACCAGAAAATTAAAAATAATTTTAGAGAATATTTAGGAATTCCCTAAATATTCAGGGAATATATTCAACCTATTGTTGGTGGGTTATTTTTCTGTCTCACATTAGCTAAGAATCTTATTAGAGAATACATGCAAAATTGAATGTGCTTTGGATGCTGTGTTCATCGTTATTACAATCACTGGTGTGGAAGTTATTGTTAGTATTTCTATTTGTTGAGAACTGATACAGAAATCAAGCAAGGTTTATACCACAGTGTTGTGTATCAAAAATTACTTCCTCTCCATGAGCCCAGAATATAGAGATAGAAATCAAATTGGATATGACGCATTCTTATTCCATTTTTTACAGTTATATCCATGTAATGTGAGCATTTGTGCAGTGTGAACTGATATTGTTGAACTGAGAAAGAATATAGGGTTGTTGTTTATTTTGGAGAAAAACATTTTTTTTAGTTTTATGTTGACACTGAATTTGTTTTAGAAGTAGATTTTGTTTTACTCCAAGTGTTTTAAGGCTTTCCAAATTACTTAAGACTGAAAAGCAACTGACAGTAGTTTTCTAAATCAGATTCTACAGCTTTAAAAATAAGCTGTCTGAATTATTGATCTGCAGCCCACAGAGAGTGCAATGTACAGTGGAGGTAACAGCTACGTGTGCAAACGAGAAGAAATGTGAATATAGCAGTAAACCCAGACATTTTCAGGCCTCTTTTTGCAACATAGGTCCGTACAGCAGCTGAAGGAGAGTTTTTAAATACCATGAGAATTCACAATATGGTATGAAAACCAAAAATTTTATATTTTGATCATCCTCAATAGGGGAAAAGTAATAAATCTATGGGAGATAAACTTTGCTGAGAATAACACCTCAAATATTTTAGAAACAACAGTGTTTGAAAATCAACATGTAGAGTCCAAAATGATGTATTTTTTCAGATCTGCAGACCAGAAAAATCAATCAAAATGAAAATGAATGTAAATAATCAGAGTTTGAAGTAGTTTGCTTGTAAAGGGAATTTGACTTCCACTACTTTTAGAATTAAATTCATCAATGACTCTATTCACTGAGTTTCATGATTCTCCAGGCACATAAAAATTCTGGAGGGAGAGAAATTACAGTAATGAGTATTTAAACTCTGGGGATAAAATCTGAGTATAGTTATGTTCTAAAAAAATCTGCATATAGTATGCAGAAAGCTATATATAATATTTGTTTTTCAAATTTTATTCTTTTTTTTTTTGGATGGGAATTAAGAAAATCTATAATGCATAAACAAAGTGTTTTGAGTAGCATGAAATGTTTTCTCATCTTTTCAGCTTTGTACTTTGTACATTTTTCCATCAAACTCTGTTTTCTGGGGCAATGCTGAGACCTTAACATGACAAAAATTATTAAACATGTCTAGAAAAAAACCAAATTGATAGACTGAATTTTAAAAAAATCCCATTACTTATTAATTTTTGAAAAACATTTTTAGATGGCCTTGTCATTGCTGGGTGATGATGATTTTTTTTTTTTAATGTTCTGTGGCTCTACCATCAAATCAAGGAGTAATGTCATAACTGTTAATTTAATCCTTCTCTCCCATTTAAATGGTAAAGTTGTCAAGTCTATATTGTAGAACATCAAGATATACATTTCATAGTACCAAAATCATTAAAGATTAACAATAATTAATTACAAATGTATCTGAAACTTTAACCTGTGAAATATGAGCCCCTGTGAAATGATGGCCAATCTTCTTCCCCTGAAAGTTATTTACTTCCTCGGAGCTCCTTAGAGGCTCATTTTACTGCAGAATCAGGATCTTGCTGGCTCAGCAATTTCCTTTTAGTTTGTTGTGAGCGTGGTAAGTCAGCCCGATAATTTTCAATGAATGTCACTGAACCTTACTTGAGGAAATTATAATAATGTTGTTCACTAGTAGGTAAGTGAATTGTACTTAATGGAAACATGCATCAGTGAATTTTTTTCCAAATTATAATATGGAGCATTTTATGGTTAGTGGCACAGGCCATGATTAATTTATTATAAGAATTTTACCCTAGAGAGCAAGAATGACAATTATTTTTCTCTTTCATGCTTCTTCCTTAGTTTCTCTCTTTCTTTTAATGGAGCACAGGCCTTGGGCATGTTATCTTTGTTTGCATGCATTGATATTTTATCACAGAATATGGATACATATACCAGTATTGTATTTATTGTACACCTATTATTTATTTATTATATTTCATTGTACATCTATGGTTTATTAAATACTTTAATTAAAAGGTATTTAACATGATACAGGGATGTCTAAAAAGGCCTTAAACTATCAAAATATTTCTAATTTTCTAAAGGAAAAATCATTTAGGATAAATGGAAGAAACTCTTTTAGGATATTAATTTATTAAATTGTAATTAGACTACAAAAATACTTAAAAACCTGTTTGAAGCAGTTTAAGGGAATTACATAGTTTCTCTGGTTACTTACTTGATACAGTCATGTTATTAAATTGCTCTTCTGTCGTGGAATGAAGTTGTCAGATGGTTTTAATGCTATTCTGACTTCTTCCTTTCTGTGCTGTGACCATATAGAAACCAATATTGCTTTCTTAGTCCTCAGTCCCATTATAATCTCACTGGTTTTTTATTCTCATGCTTTTCAAGAAGCTCTACCCTTTTAAAGACCTATCCAGAAGTCAAATTGAGAAAGCCCATAATTTTTAACTATATAAATAATTTCTAGACTTTATTAATTGGTTTTTTTTGTGGGCATGTAGCATGTTTCCAACTTTGGTGTTTGGGTAACACCTGATGTTGTCAGGATAAACTAGGCAGAGTCACTAAACTACATTTTTCATAATTTTGTAGCCAAATAATTGTTATTTTTAAATGAAAATCATAACCAGAAGAGATTAGTACTAAGGAATACAAATATTAGAGAAGTTACACAATAAATCACATCTAAAAGGTTGTAAATGATGCTGAAAGAACCACCTATCATTCATTTTGAAATTATATTGCCTAATGGAATTCTGGGTCTGGGACATAAAAATGTATTACATTTATCAAGAAGCCAAAGTTGAAAATACAGAGAGTTAGAAATTTTAAGTAGTACATGATTTAGTGATATGGTCCACATATTAAAATAGATAGTGCCTGGATGTCAGAAAAAGTTGGACTTGCCAGAAGGTACTTAGTCATCCAGTGAATCCATTAACAGCACCATTTGGCAAGAAATTGAAATTTTCATTTTTTCTCTAACACTGTCATATCATATCATCTGAGGTGCATCATTTACTTACAGACTGTCACTCTTTTCTATTTCATATGATGTCTGTGAGCTTTTCAACTATAAAGAATAAAAATATTCATAAAATCTTGCTAATGACAAGGTATTATTAATGCTATTCTGGCTTTCTGGCTTCTTTGTATTATGACATCTTATAGAAATAATATTTTGAAAATCTGGAAATGCCATTAATATTTCATGTTTCTGGAATTGTCCAGATATTCACATACTATTATTTTGCTCAATTTAGAAAAATCGGTATGATTGCATGGAAAGCTAAAGTACATAAACCAGTCAGGCTTAAGGAATGCAAACCTTAAATCAGGTATTGCAAGTATTTAATCATTGATCTCATATCAGGGTTCTTGAATTTGCTGGTAAAAACAGTCTGTAATTAAGGTTCTCATGTATCTACATACTTACCAAATCGTGACCTAGCTGGAGGGAGAAGATTGAATGGCATATCACTTTTGAGTCTGTTAAATTTAAAGTAGGATTCAAAACTACATCTTGGGAAAGTTCTGCTAATGCTGCAGTGCCAACAGAAGCATGCAATATTTTTAAGGGTAGCAGCTCATATTGTATGCCTAGCTGAATATACACTTTGCCCTAAAAAGTAAAACACTTATAGTAAAAGTCTGCAATTGTATTTCAGAATTGGAAATTAATGAAGTTGCTCTTCTAGACCTCTGTGGCTATTGTGTATAACTGTTGATCCAGAAGTGATTGGCATTTTTGTGGTTTAATTTCTCTTAGCTGCTTGAGTTTTAATATTTTGAAGGAGTGTGGCCCACAGTATCAAACTCTTCCATCTCTGGCAGCAATTATAACAAAGTTTAAGGTTCTAATCATCCCTGTTACATGTTTTGATTCATGTATTTTTCCCTGACACTACTTCATTTCAATATTTGTTTTCCAGATAAAGGCTTATATTCATATAATTCAGGTAAATTTTCAGCATGCCAGAAATGCTTATTGCTTCCATATATGTGCAAAATTTAATTTGATATTTTATTGGTGTGCTTTTGCTACCTATTCTGCAGATGCTAAATTGCATAAAAGTTCTTTGGCTTTTCTTGTCTGCTTTTCAGTAATAGGTCTTTTGTTGGCTTTCTTTCTCTATTCTTAACATCTCACTATTGATATTGGAGCACTATTGTGACACCATACTTGCTTTGCTTGCCTTTATTTTATGTAGAGCTATGGTAGGAAAACTGTAGTGAGCTTAATTAACTATACTAGGAAAATGCTATTTTGCTTAAACTGTATTAAAAGGAACGCTATTATATTACAGCTGTTTGAGAACTAGTGTAAGTATTTTTAGAATACAGACATGGGGTAAGTGAAGTACTGGCAAAATCAGTATTTACACTGATATACATTTTTACGGTTTCTTGATTTAAATCCTCCATTACAAATCCAGCTATATCTGAGGAATTTGCCTTAATTAAATATAAGTAAATTAATAACATACAGTTTTTAAAAACTTAAATTTTATGGTGCATTTCATTTGGGACTTTTTGCAGTTTCTGCAGTTTTAATTATTGGAATCTCTTTGAGAATTGGTTCAACTAATTATCTTTTAGTTATGTTTAAAAAATGAAACACATTGTTATGAAAATAGATCCATACCATGGTGGAGAGAAACAAAACCCCTTAGAGTAGAGCTTTCTTGAGAGTAGTATTAATAAAATCCAGTTTCCATTACATCTAATGTCAGTCTCCCATATTTCTGCTACTCCTTTCTCTCCTGAAATAATCCCACATTCATCTTATGTTTTATGATATCTTTGCACGGGGAGAGACCAAGTTTGGTGTGGCATCTCTGGACTTGCACACATATGGATTAGACACAAATTTTAGCTTGGTAAAGTTTCTTTTTGATTAAGGACTTCCACGTTGTATCTCTCTCTTCTATCCAGAAGTTGTATCTCTCTCTTCTATCCTATTCTAACCATTTTCAAAGATCTGTAGGAACTTAATAGAATTTAATCTTTCTACTCCTCTGTCAACGTAGATGAAATTGGTTGAAAACCTCTAAAACCCCACTATTATGGGCAGGATGTTAAGTGACAGATTGACACGGAGACAGCAGGACTGTATGAGAAATGAGCTCACACTAAGAACCCTCGGGCTCAGGCTGGATGAATATCAGAGAGCAAATTCTTAAAACAGTTGTTATGAGACAGTTTTGGGGTTGCTTATATGTCGGCTTTGAACACAGAGGAAATGCAGGCAATGCTAAGTGACTTTAAGTGGTTGTGAAGGCCTTCTGTGAGCTCTGGGGAAGGAACTACAGGCATGGTTCACTACCCTTTGTTCCCCCAAGGAGTCCTCAAAACCTTGTAAAATCTTCCTGCAGTGGAAGAGACAGGATTGGGAGCGTGGTCCACTTTCTTTTTCTTTTTCTTTTTTTCTCCACAAGAAAAGCACAGAAATCCTGACACTTAAATTTGGCACTTCCTTCTGTATTTAGGCTGACTCACACTAACTTTATTTCTCATTCTATCCCCTGTCCTAGTTAATTTTGATAACTGTGTTTGTTGGTCACATGGGCTTTAGTAGAGCTTTGAACCTTTGCGTTAGTCTTCTCTTGAGGTCCATCAGAAATATCTGCGGGGAATAAATGAAGCCCACAAGATATTTTGCATTTCCTCTGTATATTAATAATAGAGTGAAGAAAAGCTGTGTGCCAGCTTCAGTTGTCATGTGGAAGGCAGAAGGTTTTTTGGAACCCTTCACAGATTTTGTTTGCATTGTAAGAAAATATTTGTTTGCATATTGTTCCATTCATCTGGGAGAGTTCCAATTATTTAGAATGTTGTTATGGAGGGAAATGTGATTCTGGGGAAATAGAATAGAATATTTCAGTTGGCAGGGACCTACAACAATCCTCTAGTCCAACAGCCCAACCATTCAGTGCTAACCAAAACCTAAAGCGTGTTATTAAATGCATTGTCCAAATGCCTATTAAACATTGACAGGCTTGGGAAAACCAAAGAATATTCTATAAACATTTTTTCAATTGTTTCCATATTACTTTTATTTAGAAGTTGGTAAAGCTTTCCATGGCCACCAATACTGCATCCCAGGAAAAGTTTACAAAAAACTAACTGTGTCATTCATGAAATTGAATGAGACACCTCATTTTTTCTTTATGTTATTTCATGCATGAGGATGAAAATTGGGAATGTCTTTATACTAAGAAAGTACTGTATTATAAATTCCTTTTCTGCCTAATAGAAGGTAAAAATGTAAATAATAAAAATTAAATAGAAAGTACTTGCTAAATGGAAATTGAAAATAACGGTGCTGATGGTTTTTAAGTGACGGGGTTTTTCCCCGTCAATGGAAGCTGCATTGCACGTGGTGTGAACTCCAGTCCTGCTGGCACACGTTCTTGCAGAGTTGTTGTGCTGGCTGCTCCGAGCTGTGCTGAGCAGCCTGGCAGGGAAGGAGCAGGGATGTGTGGAAGGGCAGGAGGATGCTGGACATAGTCAAGTCCTGATGGGGAGGTTTTTCACTCCCCCCCTGAAAAGTTTTATTAACAGTTTAAGGTTATTAAAACAAACTTGCTAAAGGGAATAATAATATATATTTTGATTTCACTGGGGCTGGGGTTATGCTGAATTAAGGTATTTTTGTGAGGGTTACTGTAGCATGGTCTATTTTGCCTTCAGCCCATAACTGTAATAATTTTTAATCCGGGTGTAAGGAATTTGAAAGTTTGTATTTACCATCTATTACTGCCCAGCTATGAGACAAAAGGGGAATAATAACTCCAATAAAGTTTTATAAATAAACCACAAACTAGTGGAATGGCATTGAAGAACAAGTTAACTACAGGCAAACCATTGGCACCAATGCATTCATTTAATGTATCCAGTGTCCTGGAATATAAGATTTTTACTGAATTCTGAATTTATGTAAAAATGGATTTAAATTCCTTGCTCTTGATTTTAGGACCATATTTCATAATGTATATGTCAAAGAGTTTAAGATATTCACTAAATACTAAATGACAGTTTCAGTAAAAATATTAACTTGCAATAATTTGTGAGAGGCTTCAACACCAGATAAAATATAAATTGCTCTTTCTCTTTTTTGTATTCAGTGTTCCAAATTACTTAATGAAGTAGTATTTTGAGAAGACATGGCTGAGGTGTGACAGATGCCTAAATCTTTACATTTACATTGCCAATTGGTTAAAAAGAAAATTACCATCTAAAATTAATATACAGCAGATGAAATTACTGTTGCAAAAATTCCAAGAAATATTAAACTAATCTGCCAGCAATTATAATGAAATTTCAAATACTTGGTTCAATAAAAGATTCTGACCTGTGCACTTTGTAGTTTTTTCCATTTCTGAAGTTAATGGAAGATGTTTTAAATAGGTATTATCTGATTCCTTTGCAGAAGTTAAATATTCCAGCCAGTAGTTCTTGACATTACATATTTAATTGACATGCTTTCCTTCCTCTGTCCTTCCTGAAAACATTGATTGCCAAAGACAAAACCAAGTAATAATTCAGCTTTGAATTTCTTCTGACTTACTTACCATCATTTATATTTACATTTGTAAGGAAATGAAAAACATTCCTTAAATGTGATTATTATTTTTCAATTGGTTTATGTCTGTTAGTAGTTAGAGCTGGTTTGAAGCACCTTGAGGAGATAGAATAGATGATCTGAGCTGAAAAACTTTCATATCTCATCTTACAGATCAAGCTTTCATATTTAAGGACGTCAGGTGTTACAAGAGACTCTCCTCTAAGCAGTAGCAAAGTCAGTTTGAGAAATCACTGAAATCTGATCCTTCCCTTGCTTTTATTCTTTTTCTACTCCGATCCTTTGGGCAGGTGTCAGTCCTGGCCCGTTCACTTTCCCTTGCCCCGGCTCTTCCCTGCAGCTCAGATCTCTAGATCCTGGAAGATGATGTGGAGTTGAGATATTAGGAGATTCTGGAACACTTGAATGTGGCTTGAGAAGACAGAGAGAGAGAGAAAACCCTTGCTTTTATACCCGTGGTCTGTTGAAGCTTCTTAATCTCTCTTTTCTGCCAGATGTATCCTTGTGACTACAACAAGATATAATTTTAGCTACACAGCTGGGAAGTCTAGAGCCCACTGTGACAACAGCTGACTATTTTCATCCTCAAAGATGCAAATATCTCCTCCTGAATACAGAATATAATATTCTAAAAATATGTTAAAGCAGATGTATTTAGCTGTAAATATAAACATGAATTAAAAGCAACCTCAGTTGTAATTAATTAGATTCATTCATAAGAATGAATTAGTTGATGAGTAAATGACATCTATTCAAGTCATAGTTGATTCAGCCTTTTTACATCTTTCGTGATAAAAACCTTTCCAAGCATCCATGTGACGAGCATCAGCAAACTCAATTGCCCTCATCTTCCCACTCCACAATCCTCTCTCTGAGTAACTTCATTGGCATCTGTGCACAGCAGCCACAGACCCACTGCCAGATCAGAGCCAGGGTTACCAAAGGAGAGAATCCCACTGCTTTGCCTCTCAGATCCCAGCCAAACCCCAGGCAGCCAATCGGGCTCTCTTGCTCAGTGCTTGGTCACAAATATCATCCTCCTTGAACGACCTGGGTTTGAATCAGTGGCTAAGGAGAGTGGAGACTGATCCTTCTTGCTCACTGGCACGTATATCACTACAGCAGTAGAAGGTTCTCCTGAAAATGGCAGCAGGGACAGCATCACAGGTGGAATGGATGCTTTCTTTAGGGAAAAAGAGAGGCTGGACCTTTGTAATACTATAATTAAGAAAATAATCAGAGGAGGTCAAAACCTTTTCCTTAATTTCTGCCCTCATCTTCTAGGTTTTCTCAAGTGCTAATTGTCATCACTTGCTTGTAATTTTTTGTTTTACAGAAAGACTTGTAATTTCTTGTAAAGACTTGTTATTTCTTGAATTCAAAGATACTTGTCTCCTACCCATTGCAGCATGACTATTTCTAAAATTTTGTAATAATTTGAGTTACCATATGAGAATTGCATGACTTTCCCTGAACTAATTTTAATTTCCTATTTGTGGGGAAAGCACAAACCTTTACTGCAATTAAATAACCACAATTAAAATTTCTTTACTGAAATTGCATAATGTATTGGCAGGCTATATTGTTTTCTAAGAATTAGCACATATCACGCTTACACCATTTTTTAGTTGAATAATTTTTAAACTGAGAAATTTTTATCCTCAAAGAACTAGTCTGCAGTCTAGTTTATAAATTCATACAACCACGTCTTAATTGCTGCAGTGACTTCTTACTTCTCATAAGAGGCACAGAGGAAATAGAAAATAAACAAACAAATACAGCAGGAACAATCAGAAATATGAAATGGGTTGCATATGTAAAGGAACCAAACAATGATATTTCAGCTCAAAAAAACCCCAAACGAAAGAGATAACTATAGAACACAGAATGCTGATTCATGTTTCTCAGAATACAAAACTTGGAGGGCATTGTCTGAAATAATATAATAGAAATTAAAGATAAGGAACTTGATTTCACACCATGCATAATGAAACTGCAGAATTTACTGACATGGCATATTACAGAGGCCAAGAGAATACTCTGACTAAAAATGAAATTATATGAATTTGTGGAGAATAAGTTGATTACTTATTGTAAACAGGATGGCTTAGAAGGCTCAGATCTTGTAAGCACACTCTTTATGCATAAGAAGGACCTTCCACTATCCTCTGGTGGGTAGGTTAAAAAATATTCAACAGTCTAAAAAATGACAGCAGTTCTTATAATTAAAATAATTTCTAAAGTTTCTTTAAATTGAAAACTTTTTATTTTTGTCGGGAACCCTCTTGTACATGTTCTCCCAGTTTTCTGTTGGGAAAGGAGGGTAGAGATCCTTCTGTTCCAGTCACCCACACAGAGCATTAAGACTACTTTGTCCTGGGCTTCAGGCTTACTCCAAGTTTTACTGGTATTTTTGTGTCTACGTTTTTCAGAAGAAATTGTCCTGAGGCAGGAAAAAAATCTTGCACATGATTGGAGGTGTGGTGACAATTAAATTAAAGTTTCTGCCTTCTAATTACCCATTTTTAGATGGCCAGAAAATTAAAATAGACACAACACCTTGCTGAAGAACAGGGTTTTTTCACATTTAAAACAAGTAAATGAATAATTATTAGTCACATGCCAGTGCTTAACCCTGATATCAGCAATGAAATACTGTTTGAAAGATGCCACAGAAGACTGAAGGAAATTTAGGCTGAACAAACACTGACATATATAATTGTCCAATGTGACCTACATTTGGGCTCTAATTGTGGAGGTGGAATCTGCTTTTGCCAACTCAGCTTTAGCTATTTCGGCAGGTGTACATTTAATAGTTTGCTTGTGTTTCATGGCACACTATATGTGTGAAGCTGCCTTTTCTCCTGATAATCCTTATTAAGAACTCAAAGAAAGTACTATATGCATTTAATATTATTGCTATTTTTAACTTTTCTGTTATTCAGAAACTTTGGGGAGGGGTGATGCCATGTAGATGAAAACTTGGAAGATGAACAGTGTGATGACAGTTTCTACATGGAATAAATACAGATATCTGTGTATATGGAATGAATATAGATATGAAGTATATAAAAGTATTTAATAAATGCAATGTTGTGGAGATGTATATCAGCATTTCATTTCAAAGATTTAGCTGAAATAATTGGTGCACTTGTATATGTGAAATAATGTAACATGAATAATTACCTTTATATGCTGATAATAATGCTTCATGGTCTAGCATGAAATCCATACATTTATTTAGGTATTATTGGCAGAGGATAGTTTTAACTTACAGGAAGAAAAATGATACATGTCTTTTTTTTCCTCAGGATCCAAAAGAATCAGCGACAGTGAAGTCTCTGATTATGACTGTGATGATGGAATTGGTGTTGTTTCAGGTACTAATGTTTACATTTACTTTTCTATGTTCAGTAGAAATATTTCTAATTTACAATTTATTATTAATTTTACAATGTTTTACTGGTGAAAAATAAGTGGAACTTAAGTGTATATTTTTCTAAGAGACACAAAATAAATACTATGTATAATGCATATCTAACCTCAAAAATTACTAATGCGGGGAAAAAAGTCAGTGTGTGAATGCCCTTGTTGCTTTTATAAAATGATACAAATAGCATAAAGATAGTGTTTTTATTAAGTGTCAAGAAGTGTTGACTTAATTTTTTTTGACAGACATTTGTGGTTGATATATTCTGTAAAATTTCATGATGGAATAATAACGCTGCCAAAAGTCTGAAACATGAACGTTTACGGCAGGACAGGACACATTTTAGCAGATAATATATTTTTAAGTATTGGCATTGAGACTATTTGAGACAAAATTTGTCATGTCAAAGACAATGTTTCCTCCTCTTCTAAGAGAAAAGATAATACTAGACAAAAAATAGTCATAGGTGAAAACAATAAAATCACAACCATATGCTTTTTATGACTACAACAGAGAACATATTTAATATTGTATAATCATGGACTTTTTTAGGTTTGATCAAGCCCAACTGCTAGAACCACAAACTCCACCACTAAACCTTGTCCCTGAGTCCTCCAGCCATATGTTTTTTAAATACCTGCAGGAATGGTGACTCCACCCCTTCCCTGGGCAGCCTGTTCCAGTGCTTGACACCTTTTTCAGGAAGACATTTTTCCCAGTATCCCATCCAAAGGAGGCAACCGTGCCATCTTTAACCAGCACTGAGGGCTACTGGCATCAGCGCAGAGTGGGCTGCACATCTCAGTGTAAATTCTGTTAGCCTGCTGCTGTTCTGAGATTTTGAACACACAGAGAACATCCTGTGCTAGAGAGTTTCTGGTTCTCTTGGGTCAGGTCCAGCTCAAGTGTTATGTAGAGGGGTTTGGGCCTTACTCAGTAGAGGCTGAGCAGTGTAATCTGTCAGGTCTGCACGGCAGCTGTAAGACTGTGACCCACTCATGTCAGTCAAAACATGTTCTTGCCACACGGCCACCCATCAGGGAATGGGGTATAGTCCATTCTGCTGGAGGCTCAGGAAGGGTATATACGAAGAGGAATGAGAGGAATGCAGCTCAGCTTGGAAATAGAGGGAAAAAAAAGAGATGAGATAAGCAATCCTGGATACTGCCAGAGGATGTGATGCCAAGTATTGATAAATCCAAACATTTAGCAAACTATCTAATTATATGTGTTTGCCTAGCCGTGTTTTAAAAACTGTTACCAGTCTGAGCTCAGATGCATTTCTGTTTGGTCTACATAGTCATCCTTTTATTTCCAGCTATTTCATGGCTATCTCATAGGCTTTGCTTAGTTTTTGACCCTGGTATGTTACTATTCCATGCCATAGGTCTTGCACTTGCTGGGATAAGGAGATAACGTTTTTTTTTTTTTTAAATAAACAGCATATAAATTTTATATAAAAGCCCTTTCTATAAACCGACAGAAAATTTTACAGACTTTGTGATATAAACAGGCCAAGTCATATTTGTGCTAAGGTTCCAGCAGTTTTACCAGATACAAAAAGAACACTAGGGCTGCAAAACCACTAAAGTTTCTGTTTTCCATAAACATTAATCTTCAAACAGTAACAGGCCCAGTTTTCAAATTATTAACTTAATTAGAAAGCTATTTAGGAAAACTTGCAGCATTTTTATATTCCCACTCCCCTGTTTGCTTTACTACAGTCAGAACACAGGAAGGATATGTAGCCAGAGTTGTGTGAAGTACTGGAAGCAAAGAGGTAGTTATTCTCAGAAGTCCTTTGTTCCTATTTACTGTACTTTCAGACTTTGATGAGCTTTCTGTAATTAGTAGTCTCTAAGGCATTCAAATTGCCTGTCCTCCCAAAAATAAGGATTTTATATTGCTGTGGGTCAGTTAAATTAAAAATGTATCAATCTAACTTTGGAGCTTAAAAATAAAGGTAAAAAAGGATTTGATGGACATATTTCTAGAGTGCCCAGTGTAGCATCATTTTGAAAGTGACATTTTTTTCCTGTCCTGGAGAAAGGTGCCAAGTTTTGCAGAAATTTTTTACCAGGTGCTTGAACATCAACAGGATTCTTAAGAAACACCTAGATTTACAATTTTGATTCAATAAACTTATCTTTTGACAACTTGTAAAATTATGGTCTTTTACAGTTCAATGAATGAGTCTACTTCCCTTACATGAGTTTCTGACATACTTTTAGTTTTTCAGGATCTTTAAGCTACTGAATTTTTGCTGAACAATTCTACACCTTAGTTGCATTTTAATTCAGCCTGGCTGTGTGGGTAGGAAAATTTGATGGTTTTTAGGTTTTGAAATATTAATTTATTACCTTACTTTTTTTGTGCTGCTGTCACTATGTTTGTAAGTCTTCTGGTTTAGTCTTGTCTTGTCTTATCATCCACTCTCCTTATCATTCCCTCTATCATCTAAAGTTCCTCTGTTTGTTTGTAGACTCATCACAATCTTGGTTTAAATTTATGCACTCTTTGCATGAAACCATTTGTCTCCCTTTGTTTTCTTTCTTTCTTACTTACCCCAGTTCTTTCATTTTGTATTCTCAGGTTTTATTTAACATGACACTTTGCTCTTCTTCTGTCTGCAATATAAATAGTGCATTACATGAAGTAAGCTTGCCAACATCTTTCAAGTACTCTCAGTGATCCTTTCCATAAAATTAATGCATATTCCTAGTATCACACCTGAGAACTAAACTCCAGAAATATTTAAGAAGAATAAAAATTATCTTTCTGCTCCTCTTCTGTTTACTTTTATTCATAATGGTTGACTAGATGTCCTTTAAAGTTCCCTTCCAACTCAAACCATTTTGTGATTTTATGATCTCCTGGAAAAATTATTCAAAAATCTATCACTTCTTGTAGCTTGGATCTTAGCCTGCTTAGACAAATGTAATAAACTTCAGTCTGTTGTTTCTGTCAACAGGAAAGGCTTTTAAGAAAATAGCGATAAACAGTTTGAAAACCTTCCATGTCTTTTTTCTGGCTACACATGTATTCTCCAGCAGCAGTTGTCACAAAGGTTTATAACAGATTACATATTTAAAAATCAATTTTTTACTATATTCTAAAATAGCTCTCTTCAAATATAATATACATTCATCTTGGGAAAATGTTAGAATAGAGTCTCTATTATATTTCATCTTTGCTGGCATTAATCTTACCACAGGATAGTGGAATGAGCAGAATTAGCAGTTCTGGTTTTGTCTTTAGATTGGTTATACATAGCTCTCAAACAATTTAAAGCATTTCTTTTGCTTTGAACAATTTATTTGAATTAATTTATTTGTTTATTTGAACAATAAACCTTGGCCCTCAAAGTTGTCTGTCACCAGCAGTTCTGTGTGGGAGTACATCAGCATCTACACACACCCTTTGGAATGCTCTTATGTGCTTTTTGATAAAAGCAATACAGTATTTTTATATTGCTTTTTTTTTAAATACCAGAAAAGTTTACAAAACGTCATTTATATTATAAAAATAAATAGAAGTCAGCTAAAGGCAGGTTGGCTTTTTGGGTGTTTTTTTTCCTTTCTAGTGTCCGAAGTTGAACAGGCATTACAGTTAATAAATTCAATGAATATGAACTATAATTTCTAAATAGTTTTCCTCCTGGGTACTTTATAGTGTGTGTTGAACCTAGGGAGTACAAGCAGCCTACTGAGCCTGACTTTATGAGCGGAGACATTTATTGTCAAGACCATTTAATCATAAAATTCTCACCTATTTTTTTTGTAATGCTAAAATATTAAGTAAAATATTAATGCTTAAAATTCAGTTCTACACCAATATCTCATCTGCATTACAACATATTATGAAACACTTGTAATCTGAGATATGTTTCAACAGATGAATCATGAAAGAATGTAAGGCAGGGAATTCTGCATAGACTGAATTACAAATCTCTATAGAGAAGAGCTTTTCCAAGTAAAAGAATGCAGTCTCCAGCCTTGAGAAAAACACATTTATAGTGATAAGTTTTTTTCATTATGCAGAATATAGCAGCATGTTTCAGGAGCAAATAAGAATACAAAGAAGATATTTATTCAGAGGATAGTTAGAGTCAAGTAAATTAGGAAAAAAATAGTAACAATCAGTACAGAAATCATTATTGAAATTGCAAAAATATTTCTGTGTTTGAAGAATGAAAAGCAATTATTCATTTTTGCTTCACTTCTCAAAACACTTGAGGAATCCTTTGTTCAAAAGAATTCTTTCAGTGTCGTGTTGCAGCCTTTGCTGCAGAGGAAATGTCTTTTTCTCTATTTGCTGGTAACGTGGGCTGAATTTTTATACCTGAATCCTGTGGATGATTGCTTTTCCAAGCAGATGCAGAAAACACACTTTGGTTACAGATTGAAATCCACTGCCTATAGAAAGACATCTTACAGCATTAGCACATAGAGTGGATTACTTCTATCCCTACTAAAATACGGATTTCATTGTAGATCACCAGTTAGCCCTAAATGGGAGCCTGTAGTGACCCAAAAGCCCAGTAACTTCAGACATCAACACTGACAAGCTTTTCCTTTTATTGTATGTTGATACCAAATGCCCTGGTCTAAAATCTGTTCTTTCTGGGCTCTCCCTTGAGTTAAAAATGTTAGTCTATGCATCACAAATATCCCCCTACCAAACTGAAAGTGAAATTAAAGCCATGTTAAAATAATCCTTATGCTGACCTCCTAGATCAATAGATCTTTAACCATTTTCCTTTCTTTTACATAAATTATGTATGTATTATTTACAACTTTATACTTAAAGTTCTTTACACATTATTATAGTTTTCCAAGTTTTTCCTTGCATTTTTAATTTCATTTCTTAATGTATACTTTCCATTTTTACATTTGTTCTATTTAAATTTAAAATGTAATACTTTTATTTAAAAAAAAAAATCTTCAGTATAATTTCCTCAGCTGACAAATCATCTTTATCTTCAAACAACCAAATTCTGTCAATGCCTTTCTTTAAACTAGTCAAAACTAATCAAAACTATTTTAAATATAAGCTGTATCACTCCACTTTGAAAGTAAAGATGCAATTTGATTCAAGTTTTATTTTCAGATTATTAATAATTATCAATAGCATTCTCTTCAAGGAAAGTTAATCAAATATGAGCTCGGTGTGTTAGTTTATATTCTACCACAGTCTTAGTATCTATAGAGTGACAAAGGCATTAATAGGCAAGGAAAATTGCAATGAAGTTGCATCCCTGTCAGAGATGCTCTTAGTGGATACTTCTCACGTAAGGGAAAGACTCGTTGGGGTGGGTTACAATTGTGGTGAACAGCACTTCTGAAAAGGAAATGCTACAAGAAAAGACTGATAAATTCCAATCAACAGTGTGAAGAGGAAGCTAATTTGGGGGACTTGCTGGACAGAAGAAAATATACATGGATGAGTGGTCAACTAAGAAACATCCTTATAGTACCTGTGGTGGTTTGGGTTTTTTTCCCCAAGCTTTTCATGTCATGATAGGTATAGGAACAGCACTGAAAACTCAGCAAGCTCTAGTTTATGACTGTGTGGGAATGCTCTCCCACAAGAAAAGAATTGTCTCAAGTATAATGGGCCCATAAATACAATTAGTGCTGTAGAGCTAAATATACCTGTGAGGAACTGAGTTACTATACAGCCAGTAACCAGTTGTTCCTACTGTAATGTTCACTGATTCCTTTCACTGTACATTCATTCTTCCCATATTTTTAGAGTAATATTTTGATACAAAAAAATTCCCCAAAGCAATGCATAATGTATCTTCAGCTTATACAGTATTCAGGTATTATTAATTCAATTTATTTGATCAGTGACTATCATCAATTTTTTTAGAGGACATCCAAATTCTTCATTTAGATGTTCAAAGCGCCCCAGAAGCTGAGCACATTTGTATAAAATAATTGAACTCTCTCCAAAGTGCCCATGTGTAAAATCTTGGTATGTTAAGCATTTCTGGTAATTTGATTATATAATTGTTTTTAATTAGTGCTTGTTCTAAGCCCAACCACTGTGAGTGTTAGAAAGTTAAATATCTGAAAGCTTGATGCCTCAATCAAGTACAGATGTTAAAGTGAGAAAACGCCACTTAGCATCAGCGTCAGAAAGAAGTCAATGATGTCGCCTGTGATGAACAGCCATTCTAGTACTGCTTTTCTAGAACAATTTTCATACAAAGGCTTTCTTTCAAACACCAAGGCACCTAAATTAAAATCTTCATTTGTACACTTCAATTAATTCTTCTTAGGGCTATTTTAGGGCTGTTGATATGAACCTAATATTTGGAAGTTTGTGATTTTCTGCAATTTTGTTCCTGAAAGATACATAATTTATCAACAATTCATTAATATCAGTATTTATTGAATATGTACCCTGCATAGCATAATATTAGCACAGTACAGCTATACTGTGTGGATTAATACTTTAAGTCAAGTATATTAATAGTCTCTTAAATCAGATAAAACTAAAACTTCAGGTCTGAAGAAGCTGTATTTAGTGTGCCTTGTAAAATCCCTCTTTTCCTGTGAACCAGTTTTTAATGAAACCTTCCCATGAGAGAAGGTAGTGGCATTGCAGTTATCTTTGTCATGTGTCTGTCTTTTAGGTGTCTGCAGCTCACAGTTGTTTATCACTGATTATCTCTACACTGATTATCAGGTTCTGTGTACTCTCTATGTTGATTTAAGAGGCTTGCCATAGTTATAGAGCCTTTGATTCTATGGTAATGACTCAATATTTATAGCTGCAAGCAGGATAATGTTTATCCTATTTTTACTACTGCTATAAATAACTATCTGCTTTGCTCAACAGCAACTCACTGGTCAAGCTGTGCTTATGACCTATTTTTGCTGTCTATAATTTCTTTTCACAAGAAAATGTTTTTCCTTACTTTCTCTAACCTTGTCTCCAGGATATGCAATATTTTTGAAACAGCAAGTTAAATCATACCTACAGTACAGGCAGTTAAATCAGAGCTACATTAACTCTACAAAACTGAAGGATAAATTTGAAATTATCTCATGTTAGTGGGTTACCTTACTGAAATAGCTGCTTTTCAATGTGTGACCTGTTGCAAAAAAGGAGTTTATAAATATAATAATTTTTGGTTTAAGTAAATCAATTATAAATGTCAAGGTTTATTTTCTGGCAACATATTATTAGACAATAATTATCTATTTCTTTGATCACAGCTAAACACATCTAGTTTTGTTCAAAAAATGTAGCAAAAATTTAGCAAAATGTAGCAAAATTTCTAGGAATGCTGATGTTTTCTGCCTTTGTTATTTTCATAAGGAAGCAGTACCAGTGTTAGTTACCAGAAAGCACTGCATGTTTACTTGCAAATTAATGTAAAGCACATATTTGATCAGGATTAGACTTGACAATTAATTATGTAGTGATGTATTTTGATTTATTGCAGCAATACTGTGCAAGTGGTCAACTAAAATAACAAATTAGAGCTGGAAGAGGCTTTTTGTTCCAAAGTAATTAATCTGTTTCTATGTGCAGATTTAATAAATTCAGTAACTTTGATTTACTTGTTCTCACTTCTAGGTATTTTTTAGACAAAGAAGGTTTTTGTTTGTGTTTTGTTAATTGATGACCTTGCTCTTCATTATGTTTATTCACCTAGAATACCTTATGGTATTGCTCATTCCCCTCATACTTTGATGACTGTACATACCAAATATTGTATAAACTGCTGCTTTTTTTCAAAGGATTTACCTATTTCTTCATATTACTATTCTTCATTGTTTTCCATCTCCAAATGCAACAAATTCTCCCTGTGTATGCAGAATACAAAGAACCACCTGTGTCATTTTTCTATCAATAGATATGCATTGTTAAGGTTAATAAGAAAATATTTCTCTCTGTGTTTTTGTACTGTAAATCACGTATTTTATTTCAATACCTAGAAGTTTATAGCAATTTGCTACTCATTTATGTGTGGTGGATTGATGCTGGCTAGATGCCAAGTGGATGCCAACACTGCTCCATCGCTTCCCCAATGAGCTGGACACGGAGAGGAAGCACAGCTGAAGACTTGTGGGTCGAGATGAGGACTCACCACCTACCGTCATGGGCAAAACAGACAACTCAAAGAAATTATTTTATTACCAATAAAATCAGAATAGGGTAATGAGGAAATAACCCCCCCAAATTTTGAAACACTTTTCCCCCACCCCTTCCTTCTCTCTGGTCTCAACTCCACTCCTGGTTCTCTACCTGCTCCCTCTCAGCTACACAGGGAGATGAAAATGGGGGTTGCAGTCAGTTCATCACTCGTTGTCGCTGCCACTCCTTCCTCCTCAGGGGGTGAACCCTTACTCTATTGCCCTGCTCTAGGAGGTCTCTCTCATGGGAGACAGTCCTTCTTGAACTTCTCCAATGTCAGTTCAGGCAGTTCTTCACAAACTCCTCCAGCAGTTCCTCGCCTGGGGCGCAGTCCTTCAGGAACAAACTGCTCCCGTGTGGGTCACAAGTCCTGCCAGCAGACCTTCTCCAGCCTGGGCTTCTCTCTCCACAGGTCCACAGGTCCTGCCAGGACTCTGCTGCAGGGGGGGCTCTCCACTACTGCGACTTTACCTCTCTTACTTCTGGTTAAAGAATTGCAGAATTGCAGAGTATATTGATTTCCAGACTGACCTGCAAAAATTTTATTTATCTATCTCCTACACTATATTAGCAAGTGAATAACACACTGTTTCAAACACAGATAAAATTTCCCCTGTCTCACCTTGGTGATTTCAGAATTATGTTGCACTGGCCCTTACACGTTTTGTCAGTGCTTATGCTAATAAATGTAGTTTGTATATAGGATAAAAGTCTGTATTTCATTGCTGACTTTCCGCTGATGGTACACATTACATGGTTTGACTGCTGTGTAGTGAGGAGAGATTATGTGATCCTCAACATCATTATATTAGTGTAATGTAATGATGATGTGCTGTTTTTTTTCCCTTTATTTACGCATACCAGATAGACACAAAGCAGTTTACACTTAAACATAGGAGGAAGAAGTTATTTATGAATTAGGATTGTTTATCTATATCCTTGGTTGTAAGGCCATACAGCAAATATGAATACTAATTTGAAAGTATTGAACATACTTGAAACCATAAAGTGGAATGAATTAATAAGGTTTTGTTTAGGTTCTTAGTGAACATTTTCCAGGAAGAAAAATAAGAAAAATCATGAGCAGAAGATTATTATGCTCTTGGAAGATTCTCATGAGAAAAGCATAACAATTTCATGAGCAAGAATTTTTCCAGTGCCAGGCGGATCTCTCTAAGTATTCTTTATTTGGTTACTGTCTTCAAAACAAAGAAATCAGTTATATCAGTTGTCACAGCCACCAGAAACTCTCTGAAGACCTATTCCTGCTAAGCATTATAATCAGGTTGAAAATTGCAAATCTTCAATTTCTTATCATTATGTTTTAATTTCATCCTCACACCATTTGGGGAAATTTATTTGAAATTGCTGTATATCTAGCATCTTTTTTTCACAGAGAGTATTGCACCTTGAGACAGTGAATTCAGCTTTTTCAATTAGATGAAGACAATCACTTTTAATACATCCAGCTTTTTAAAAAGATTTTTATTAAAAGCCTGTGTAAAATGTCCATGTGGTAGCCTTTTAGGCCAGTGTAACTTGGAGGCTTTTGCTTCGACCATTTATGCCTTCTATTAGGCTTATTCAAGATTAGGCCAGGATGCTTGCCATTTGTGAAGGAATCATGTTTTTTAATACAGAATTGTGAGTGAAATCTGATGTCATTGAATCATTGTTACTTTAATTGTTTCTGAGATACAAATCTTTCTTGAACCCAGTCTCTTTATTTAACTACATAGTAGCTTCCTATCCCAAATTTTTAAACTAAATTTAGGATTAATTTTTAGTTAGGGACATTTCTATTTGAAATACATTACACACAACAGTTGCAATACAATTTTAATTAAAAATGCAGTAATCAGCTTTGTTATTCTAAGGAAAAATCAGTTAATTTGTTTTATTTATAATACATCATATTAACCAGAAATGGTAAGTCCCCAGTTTGCTGCATGGTATTAATTTCTATCCTTTTAAAGCAGAACTACAGGAATCATAATTGTACTTAAATAAAGCATAAAAACAGGAGTCAACTTTACATATATATGTTTCATTATAAAACCCAAGAACACATGATAACACTGTTGATCAAATCCCATCTTTTATTTAGTTTCTCACTACGGGAGATATGGCAGGAAATTGAAAGTGCAACTTCAGATTCACTGAATATTTGCATTTCTTTTTAGATTATCGACATAATGGGAGAGATCTTCAAAGTTCAACATTATCAGTGCCAGAACAAGTAATGTCATCTAATCATTGTTCTCGATCAGGGTCCCCTCACCGTGGAGATAGTATAGGACGGACTAGATCGTGGTCTCCCAGTGTCCCTCCCCCACAAAGGTAAACTCTTGTTTAACTATACAGTTACAGAAATTGAAGTGGTATTGATCCTGTACCAATACAGGAAATAATCTCCAGACATTCAAAATGGCAATGAATTGGTTAGATCTTACAAAATTATGTAAAACCAGTAATGATTTTTCTTACGTTATAGTGATGTGCCTGATTTATATATAATTCTGTTGATTATGGTTTATTATTACTATATTATTTACTATATGATTACAGAATTTTATCTTTCTACTGCCTGTTTATATCTAGCTTTTCATCAAAATTCAGTACAGTCCAATCTAAGGAAAGAAAAATACCTCTCCATATTTTCATTTTCTAGAGCAATTTACAGGTGCCAAGTTTTATAGTATGTGATAGTTCGGTGTTTCCTTAGCATTCATATGACAGTGGATGTTTTCAACCCTTTTGTTTCTGTAGAATTAAGGTTCTGGGGAGCCTCACTTGCTGCCCATAGTAGCTTCCATTCTACTCTTTTTTTCATACTTCTAAATCATCAAGAGTAAACTGACAGATGTACAATTTTATAGTGAAAGATATCAACTCCTAATCTTGGAAGGTCTCTGATAATTATTTATCTTGAGAAACAAAGACCAGGAATTTCTTCCAAAAGCTATTCCTTTTAGATAATGCCTACTGATTGATTGAATACTCCTGCAGCATAAGCTTTCTTAAGAGAAAGGAAGCAGAAGGACAAATGTAAATGGGAATGAAATCTGTTTTCCAGCACTTCTGTTGCTATGTATGGGTAGGTTTCCAGAGATGAAACTCAGTTGAAATGAAAGTAGAAGTTACCTCTTTTGCCCATAATGTTCACAATTCCCCTTTAATACTGAAGCCAATATTGTATCCAATATTTCCTGGCAGGAACATGTTCCTCTCCCTTTCTTGCAGCTATCCTGATTCCCTTGTGTTCTGCTTTCCTTTCTGTTCTCTTTGTTAGGTTAAAAGTCTCTTGACTTCATAATATCTTATGTTTTTACTTACCATTTCCTCTAATGAATGTAGCCTATGTGATATCCTTTTGCATTAGTGAGGTTCTAGGATCCCAAATTATCCCACATCATCTCATACAGCTAAGAGGCAGAAACTGTGTGTTTCTACTTGAAATCTAAACCCATCTAAAACTATACAGCCTGAATTGAAAGGAGATGTAAAATGGTAGACAGAAAGGGGCCTATTCTGATTTTTACTATAATGCTTTCAGCCTAAGTAATTGCCTGTGCTAAATATCCAGAGCTTATTTGTCTGAGATATAGACATAAATGTGAGCAAAATCTCTTTATGTGTGTGTATGTTTGTCTTTTTATGTTTTATGTCTTGCATGCATGTTGTGTGCATTTTGGGCAGAACTTTTACTCAAGCTGGTAATTACCACTTGTTTAACATCATTGAAAAATATACTTTTCATTTTCTTGTAGTTTTGCATTTCTTTGCATGTTCAAAATGTCTCTTGCTTTTTAACTTTCCTAAAGATTAATTTTTAAATACAGTTTTGAATTTATTGCAGCTGTTTCT
The DNA here is from genome assembly GCA_013397915.1 of Daphoenositta chrysoptera. NCBI lineage: Eukaryota > Metazoa > Chordata > Aves > Passeriformes > Daphoenositta > Daphoenositta chrysoptera. The sequence continues at coordinate 228,494 of VZRO01008083.1, forward strand.
TACAATGTCAGACTCAAATGCAGTATTTGTGTAATATTTCCCTGCCCACACACCAAATCATTTCTTTGAGGACTTGTTGAGCTCAGAAAATTGGGTTATGAGAGCTTGAGGATTTGTAGAAAAGAAGTATAATCTATGGGCTACAGAAATGTCTTTTTTAGTTCTACTGAAAATGCATGTGTACTCAGGAAATCTGTAAGAATTATCAGTCACATTTGCACCCTGCTCAGGTGGGTTTGTTATGCACGTGCTGCCATATAGATGTCCTAACTGCAGTGAGCATGCTGCATGCCCAGAGATTTCCCATTACTGACACCTCTGCAGGCAGGAGTTTTTGGGCCATAGAAGTTGCTGTTATATCTTAGAAACCATTTTGCAGTCCTCATTCCTATTTAAGTTTATTAACAATCTCCACCAAAGGCCCACTGCATCATGGCTGACAAGGAATTGTTACTGCTCTGGTAGTGTTTGCAGCTGATATGGACTGCTATTTTCTCTGTAGATCAGAATGGAGTTTAGACTGGGGCAGGTGCTGAACAACACCAGGTTTAGCTTTTTCTAGGACTATGCCCTTGAAACAGCAAGTTGAAGGTGACTATAGAAAGTAACTACGCTGAAATAGTGTGATAAATCCAGTAGAATGCTCATTATTCTCTACCTTCACCACCTGAAATTACAAATTTTCACCTGCTTACCTCTTATCTATTTGCTTACATCCATGTTCCGTCAACTCCAAGAAAGTTTCTAAGGTGTGAAGACATATGTTGTGAAAGCAAATTTTCTTATAGAACAAAGTTCATTGGAGAAAGTATGTCCCTTTCTGTTAAATAGTAAATCTGTCTAATAAAGGTATCCTTGGCAGAGTGAAACAGAACTGAAATAGTAAGAACACTTTGAAGCAGAAGAAATACAGTTGTGTAGTATGTTAAAAACATGGTCAGAATCTGATCAAATTGAGACATTTCAAGAAAATAAAAATTTATTTTAGAACAATAAGCCAATAATGTAATCTTATAGAAAGTGATTTTAGCAGACAGGATGGTACTGAGTTTTACAGACTAAGTCTTATAATCAGAGTTTATATAGGAGTTTTGATTGTGTGGGCAGATAGCCCAGATCTTCGGGAAATTTTTCAAAGAAATGATAGCTTGAGAAAGCTCAAGTATTTAAGTCAAGGAAGAGATAAGTAAAGTAATTTTTTTTTTTTTTTTTTTT